>JASAMZ010011225.1:0-18033 GCA_030248115.1 Linhomoeus sp. GSCO2_2
GGGGCTGACGTCGGAGGGGGGTCCAAAACTAACAAAACTCACTTGAAGCAGTGTACGTATCAAACGAACAGTTTCAAGTGGGATACACCATGTGATCGGTCGGCGCAATCAGCATTTCGTAGCTGTACTTTCTCTCATCACGCCTCCCTCTCCTCTGCCTCACTCTGCAAGCATTGGTCAATCAAGCAAGTCATATTAGTGTACTTTGATTCAGGCGCTTTCTGACGAAGAACACTGCCAGTGTGTTGGCCGGCGTCAACGACATCTCCGTGGACCAGTCTTCCAATCCGAAGGCCCAGCGGGTGGTCGTGACGGAGATCTACGAGACTGGAGCGCCCAACTTCCTCGCCTTCGGCGCCTACAACGCCAACGTGATGCTGGCCAAAAACGACATCGCCGTGCTGGAGGTGAAGTTAGTGGGAGAATTTGAAATGAAATGTTCGAACTTCAAAGCTGGAATTGGATGAAGCTCGCGCAAATCGACATCCAGACTGGGCTAACGTTGGTGATCAGATGGTACATACATCGTTGGCCTACGTAATACAGGGTTTTTTAGGTGACCACATTTTGTTTTCGAATAACTTCTGCGAGTGGTAACCAAAATATGTGAAACTTGGCACAAAGATAGACCTATAAATAAGGTTTTGTTACGAATTGATTTCGTCGAAATTGGTTTACCCGTTAGCCAACCGCGGCGCGTACCGCAAGGGCACTCATTTCGCCGACCTTGGCGTCTTTGCCACACTATAACTTGAGCCAAGTGAGAGATATTGAGACGCGGGTTGTACGGTTAGAAAGCCGAGAAAGTAAGCTTTAATTTGGTGTCCAACATGGCCCGATTCATTCGCTCGTTGCCGAAAAAAACGCAATGCGATACGTTGACGGAAACGAAAATCGGCCCCGCGCCGTCGTGGCCAGCTTCTCCTCCACGTAATGGGTTCGTTCCGCCCGATTCGGGTGAATTGTCGCTTGCTTATCCTTCCGCGTAGGCCATTGTTTCTTGCCGTCAATACACCAAATTAAAGCTTATTTTCTCGGCTTTCTAGCCGTACAACCCGCGTCTCAATATCTCTCACCTGGCTCAAGTTATAGTGAGGCAAAGACGCCGAGGTCGGCAAAATGAGTGCCCTTGCTGGACGCGCCACGGTTTGCTAACGGGTAAACCAATTTCGACGAAATCAATTCGTAACAAAACCTTATTTATAGGTCTATCTTTGTGCCAAGTTTCACATATTTTGGCTGCCACTCGCAAAAGTTATTCGAAAACAAAATGTGGTCACCTAAAAAAACCCTGTACATATACGTCACGCAGCAGTCCACAGAGCGCACTGGTCATTCTGGCCCGTTTCATTATCTCTTGAAGATTGCGAAGTTGAAGTTCAGTTGTACTAGAACGTGTCTCTAGCTGGCCAGCGAGCTGACCTATTCCGACACTGTGATTCCCGTCTGCCTTCCCGCTTTGGGCGACAACGGCAACACAGCAGCCGGCAAGCTCGCCTACACCACCGGATGGGGCAACACGCAGGGTGGGCGTATCTAATTACCGTATCCTCCATTTAGCGCACCCTCCCCCTGCCTTTCTTGGCCATGATTCGAGAATGTTACCATCGGAGAGATAAAACGCGTATAGAGTTGTAGAAACATTTAGTTTCGCAGTCGCACCTTAATTTCACCACTCTTGAAAGATTCCCCTTCAGATGTACTGGTTTTTCAGCCGGCAGCTCCCCATCGGAATCTCAGCTGCAGCAGGTGGCGCTCAATGCGGCGACGGCAGCCACCTGTTCAGGGGACACCTTCATCAATCTCTTTGTGGGACAGGGAGCGGCTGAGTGGGACGACAACCTGATGCTCTGCTACCAGGACGCCGCCGGCGCCCCAGGCAACGTCGACATATGCACGGTACCTAGTAGGAGTAGTGTTGGACAGATGACGATTGTCCCATTTTAGGTGAAGGGAGACCTTCCCTCTAACCCCTCTCGGCATTCTCGCATAGCCATTGCCAGGAGGTGGCTATTATTATGTAGGTGATATCCGATACTCAGGCTTACAGTGACAGCCCTGTGTACTCCCTCCAAAGGTTTCATTGAGGACGCATCAAAGTCGGCAACTCAGTACAAACTATGTAGTAGTACTTGGTGATCTTGATAGACGGATTTCGAATTCTGCGACACTGTTCGAGCGCCTAAAACTTCATCAGTTCCATAACTCAACAAATGCCGGGTATTCCATTGCAGCTTGACACGGGCGGCCCCCTGATGCGTCAGACGACGCAGGGCGTCTGGTACCAGTACGGGGTGTCCATAACGGCGCCGCAGACCTGCACCACGGGGGTGCCCATACCCTTCACGCGCGTCTCCGCCTTCTGCGCCTTCCTCGCCGCCGCTACCAACCAAGACGTCAACTGCGACAACAACAATACGCCCGCCTAGGGTTGCTCACAGTTTAGAAATGTTTCGGAAAAGTAATGGCACTGATCTTTCTTGATCGTTCTAGCTAGTACTGCGAGAGTTTACTGCAGCAGCAGGTCAGCTCGCGTTGCTGTGTTGCTCTGTCTACCTCTTGCTGGAGCATCTTGCTGTTGTGTTGTGGCCGGGCAAATCGCTTCTACTATGTAGCTGCTTCCCGTTCACGGACTTTGAGATCAATGAACTGTTAGCTGTCTGTCAGCTAGGTCAAGATGGAAAGAAACACGTTTTGAATCAGACGCTCTGACCGAACATCCCATCCCTTGGTACCAACATGTGCACGCTGCTAATAAGTCCACACTCCCACTGCCTTCCTCCATCGGGACAACCATTCTTGCCAACAAACAACTACAGCGAACCGAAGTTTCCCCTCGGAAACCTTCTATACAGGTCCAACAGCGAGCGAAACTGCACCGTCATCACCTCTGTCTGAAGCGCCACGAGGAGAGTGCCAGCACGACGGCTCCAATGGTCGCCGCCTTGACCTTGACCTGCAGGTCCATGGGATAGGAGACGCTCGCTTGAGGGGAGATGGAGCAGCAGCCTCTCTCGGTCGCTATCGACGCGTTCCCGATGACTGGCGCGCTGCCGACGTTGACGGCTGGAGTCAGCTGCAATCGGAAACGGCGTGTGTAGGTGGTGCCTTTGCGCCTAGCGATAGTTGTCGTGGCGAAGTTAGCGTAGAAGAAATAGGCGATACTCCGCACCAGTGAATGGACCAACTGAACATGCGGCATATCTATAAAATTTGCTACATCTCACTCTGTGATGTTATGTAGTCGGCGGAAGATTACCTATATGAAACTGGTACCTAAACGTGAGACAGCGGTACCACCGCATGTGTTCAAGCAACTGAACGGCAAATCTACATCGCCGTCTCTGTCGTGGAGTATGCCATACGCATTTTCTTGTTAGACATGCGAGTGGCACTGACCACAAGCGAAGAAGCGACACGCAAGCGACGTCTGTCTTGTGCGACAAATACGGTTTGCCAGTGCCTGCCTACCGTATAGTAGTTAAAATTGTTAAAACTGTTTCAATAAATGTTGTTGTTGTTGCATTTTAATGTTGTTTAAATAAATGTTATTGTTTAAATGAATAAAGTTTTAAATCGTTTTAAAATTGTTAAATTGTCAAAATTGTTCACCGTATAGTGAAGCGAGCCGTTGTCTCTGCAGCAGTCGTCCTTGTTCCTGTCCATTAAGCACAACGCGTGGCGTCCCCCGTCGTCGTAGACGTTGATGACGGAGTGGACCATGGGATTGCAGCAGTCGTATCCACTGCCGCTCGACGCCGTGCCGATCACCGTGCCTTAGAATACCTACAGTATGTAACTTAACCTTTCACACTCCTGGATTACCATATCACCCTCACCGGTGGTCGTGTAGACAGACACACTGTCGGTGCCAGACAGGCGCTCAATCGTCCACAAAAGCTGGCTGCTCTGGACGTCGACTACTTGGACCTTGCAGTGGCCCCTGTCCTGCCGATCGCAGCACACGCACTCGTCTTGTTGGTAGGTCATCTGAGTAGAGACAGATGGGTCCAACGAGCAGCTATTGCCGTCTGACGGAATCACATTGTCGTTTAGGCAAAGGGCGAAACATTATCGAATGAAAGTCAAACGAAATCAAGCTTGGAAACTCCAACGCCGTCACAATGACGCTTCTGCACTCTCACCGACCGAACTCACCCTGTAGAGCTGTCGCAGAGTGGCCGAATCAAGGCAGATGTACTGTGTTCCCCATCCTATGCTGCTCGAGTCAGCCGCCTTGATGATGACACCCACTGACCTCAGTAATCCTAACAGATTCGCCGGACAGTCCAACGGCCGGTTATAACGACCGCCTGTGTTACCAGGATGAGTCTCATACGAAAACGTCGGTTGAAACTGAATGACTCCTTCGTTGGGATACATTGATGTGAAGTCAATAGTGCGAATGCGTGTTGCGTAGCGGCATGTACCCTATGGTGTGTTGGACTGAAGTTGCGCACCTACAGTTGCCAGGCAATCCAGTTTCTCAGGCGACGGATTCTGTTGCCAGGAAACCTACGGTCGAGATTGCGGCGGAGCAGCCTTGCTAATGATTTTGTGTGTAGCGCAGCGAAGCGAGGTCGTCAGTGCGTTACGCACTCACTACATGTGCGTCTCACTCGGACGGAATGTCGGATGCAGACTGATGCAGACTAACGCGTGACTTCCTCGAATTCGTTTTGTAGAGTTGTTGAAACGCTGCCGTCACATTCTCGACTGAAAGTTTGGAGCAATCGACACGCACAATTGCAAGTTGCTTGAATCCATTCGAGCAATCCGAAGAAGCGCGTTTCCAAGTCTGGACTATTGGCTGCAACCAACGCCAGCGAACAGACAACCACTAGTTCAAGAAGGGGAGCGGAGACACAACACAACCACAGAACCACTCTGGTAGGTAGCCGCTCCTGCCTGCCTATCCTACTACCGTATCACTCGTCTCTGAAGCGCCACGAGGAGAGTGCCAGCACGACAGCTCCAACGGTGACGGCTTTGGCCTTCGCCTGAAGGTCCATTGGGTAGGAGACGGTGGCCTGCGGCTGGGTGTAGCAGCAGCCGCTCACGTTGACCACCGAAGCCGCCCCGATCGGCATCTGACTGGCCGTGGACCAGAGCTGAATGAAATTTGTTGTCAAGATTTGTCAACACCACGTAGTCCTAATGAACGAAGGGGCTTCCCTTTAGCAACGCAAGAAACCTCTCAGAAGGAATATAGGTAGCCCAGCAGTATCTGGAGAACGTCAAACAGAAGTTTCACGTCAAGCTGACTGACGTTTCACGACGCATTGAGAGTTGAAGCCAATTTGTTTGCAGCCGATTGTTGCAGTAGGTATGTAAGGATTTGCATTGCTCAATCTTCCCCGTGTCTTCAAACAGCCGACAATTACTCTGCAGCGCAAGTATCCGATGCGGGCCGGCAGAACGCTAAATAGCGTCCAGATGACAGAAAATGGAAAACCCAGAAATGACTCATTTTTGGCCCAAAATTCCTCAGTGTGGCCAACCCATTTTGACTGCAAAATTTTTCAAAATATTCCCATCCACACATCGGGAATCTTCGATTTAATGCAAAATTTGCTTGTCTGTCAGGTGGGGTGACAGAAAATGTCATAGTGCATATCGGCAAACGTACACCGGCACATTTGCGACTGCAGTGTTGCTATGTATACATCCTTGTTTTCCACTTTACAAGTGGTCATCTCTTTTGACCATTGTAATTGATACATGCTGCTTTCAGTGTTTATATGTTGCAAATTTTGCTGCTGTTGGATTTACCCTGATTCATCTCACCCAGATTTCTATTTACACATTGAGGTAAATTCAGTGGGTGTGCACATAGATCGGCACTTATCGCTGCACACCCTACAACATACTGAAACTGCAGTATCCACAGTGGTAGAAGAATATAGAACAATGCGTGTGCACATCGCAGATAACAAAGACTTTGGTCAACAAGCTACAGTGAGTGATCTCCTCAGACGTTGTGGTATCTTTTCCAGCACAAGCCAATGCACATCGATTTGCTGCAATCTTCACAGTAGTATGGGGTATATTTTCTTTTCCGATGGACAATGCACTTCTTGTGCTGTGAGTTGGTCGATTTGTAGTGGGTGTGTGCAAACAATTTGTCACTTACATATTTGTTACATATATGGTATGTGTACACCGGGAATCTTCGTGAAACTGCTAAAATTGGGTGTCTGTCAGATTGAGTGATAGAAAAGTCATAGTGCATTCCAGCATTACACATCTACACTGCAGCTTTGCTTTGCATACATCCTTGTTTTGCACTCCACAGGTGGCCATCTCCCTGTACTCTTGTAATTGATGCAAGATGTATATGGTGTTGATGTGTTGCAAATTTTGCTACTGCTGGATGTACCCCCATTCATGAAACAGAGGATTCGATTTACCAAGTCATGCTAAAGCCAATGGATGTGCACATGCTATGGCAAATGATTGACAAAGCAAAATATGGCTAACGTTGCATTTCTACAGGTTCACCATTGACAGAACAAAAGTCACTGTGTACATTGGGCTATAACAGCAAATCCATTCAACATTTCACACCAAGGTGTTACAATACTGCTTCTAGCAGAGGCAGATGGACGTGGCATGGGCCAAGACCTGACTTGAGAGCAGGGCTGCTGAATGGGATTTGGAAACTGCAAGGAGAGAAAAACTATCAAAATCAGAAGAATGTCAATGTATAAAGGCAAAAGCTTGTGAGGCCGTCCAGCCTGTGGAAAGTGCTCAATGCTTGAAGTACCAATGTGAGCACCCAAAATCAATCTGTTCTGTAGTACTGCAGCAGTTGTGACTCCCTGTCACAAAGATTAGGACCCAAAAATAGGCCAAAAAAGTGCCAAAAATCGCTTAATTTTGGTCAAAAACGTCTAAAATATAGCGCCGCAGGCGAAAATTCTGCTATTTTCAAGCGCCGCAGGCGAAATTTTTGCCATTTTTAAGCGCCGCAGGCGAAAATTTTTGAAATTCTGAGGGGGGGTGGGGTCTTTTGGGGAAGGCGGAGGGGGGTACCGGTGGGGGGGGTATGGGGGGGTACACTTTCGGCTAAGGGGGGGCTTACCCCCCCCCTCCTCATAATTCTCTCCCGGGTTAACACGTATGATTCTGGCAGTTTCCCCGACGTTACAATGTATGTAAATAAAACCTTCATGTACAATATCTGTGCACAAAGTGGTCGCTTGCATAAAGAAAGTTGTGAACTCATCGCCACTCTACAGGACATATTCCATCCAACAAATAAAGCCTCTGTAAAATTACCGCTAGTCGGCGCCGACTTTGAGCACTGCTGGCTCATGACCAAAACAAGCCAGCCCGCCACAAGACTCAGAGTTAATAGTGCGTTCATGTTGCGATGAATTGAGGCCTGACTTGCTTACACTGCCAATAGAAACTGAAGACTTCCGTGATGACGATTCGATTGTCTGGAGTTAATATAGCGGGCTTTGACGTCCAACCAATGGACGCACGGGCGGCTGCGCAATCAGCAATAAACGAATCTCTGTCGTGTTTTCGCACGTCAACGGACGTCTTGGGGTCAAGTAGAGAACAGTTTCTGCGCAATTTCTGATTCTGTTTCCGGCAGCCGTCTGCTTCCGATTCCTGGTGATGAACAGACGCTGGAGCGGCAAGACGAGCTGCGTCAGGCGTTTCAAAATGAACTCATGTTGACCTTGCGTTGTGCTTCACTTCGATCCGGCACATTGACATGTTGTACCTACACAATGCACATCGCTTTCTTTCTAACTTGGCACATTTGGTGTGCTGGTCATTTTGCCAGGAAATTATATCCTTCAAGTACTCGGTCTGAGAGAGGTCCTGCGGCAGTGCAATAAGAGAGCAATGTCAGTGCACAGTCGAGTTACAGTATGAGCCTTGTAAGAAACGCGTTCCGTTCCATGTCAGTGGCCTGCAGTCACATCTTGTCTTGGCTTGCACGACGCGCTGATCTGACGTCATGAATAGAAGGTAGACTAATCCAGCCAGCAAACCACACTACAGAGCATGAAAATCAGCCGTATAATCAGATTCGAGACAAGGGTCGGCGCTACCGAATCGGCAACGTTGCTCTCTGGCGTTGGAGTTTTGGGACAAGGGTCGGACGGACTGCATGCTTCGACTGCTCGTTTTGACTGGAGTTGTAGCGAGCCTCTCTGGATGACAAGAACAGATGAAAACCGGTGACACCGAAGTGCCCAGTCTTTGTTTCTGTACGAATCACAATTGCAACATTCACAAAGTACGGGAAATCGCACGACTGCCGCCCGGACCGCCTTAACTCACGACTACGCCGAGCTGTGATGCTGACATGAAGTCGAGAGGGACAGCAGAGTAGGTACTGCATACGAATAGAGCCATTTATTGTGACAACCCGTGTTGCGAGGTTGGCGTGGTGTTTCCAAACAGCCTGATGGGTTATCATAGCAAGATGCACCAAGTTTCGACGACGACCCAACTCTGCGTGCCTTGGTATCACTTCTATTCTGTTTCTGTTCAAGCTTCCACTCGCCTATTCTAACACTGATTTGGAGTTCTGACCATGGGTGGATTTTCATTGTGCCCTTGCATTCGGTTGTTCATGATCGCGCTCGCTTGAATACCCTTCAGTCTTGCGTGCTACCTACGTATCATTTCTCTGCAAAGCATTCATGTGTGCAGAAATAGGTACGTACATAGCTCTAAAGGACTCGCGAAGACAGAGTCCCTTCGATCTGTCGTCTTCAGTTGGCACTCCATGCTCACCTCATCTCCCTGCAAAACGTTAGTCGATAACTCGCTAAATTGTGAAACTGTCCATACAAGACCATTAATTGTTTAGTACTGTACATGCCGCTTTGATCTCGACCGGCTTCGGAAAGTACCCAATGGTACGTGACCGACCAGAGGCCAATTTCTCGTCTACTGCAAGTGTAGGTGTAGTGGGAGTTGTCGTAGTGCATCTCGATAATGATGTAATGCAGCTTGCCAACTCGTCGTCGCAAAAATTCGGTCAATCCATTCCTTCTGGGTGGGCATAGGGCATAGGGCCGAGGCAGAGGCTTTCGCCTGCGGCCCTATTTTAAGGCAATTTTGCAGCACTTTGTTCCCCTCTATGGCCCAAAATTTCCTCCACCCCATTCCAAAATCCTGGATCCGCCACTGTCAGTGTCGTCTTTCGCTGTGCTAGTTTCAGAGCGTCGACCACTTGCGTGAGCATGCCGAAGCGACGGAACGACGCCGAGGCGAGGGCAAACGACGCCGAGGCGAGCGCAAACGACGCCGAGGCGAGCGCAAACGACGCCGAGGCGAGCGCAAACGACGCCGAGGCGAGGGCAAACGACGCCGAGGCGAGGGCAAACGACGCCGAGGCGAGGGCAAACGACGCCGCGGCGAGGGCAAACGACGCCGAGGCGAGGGCAAACGACGCCGAGGCGAGGGCAAACGACGCCGAGGCGAGGGCAAACGACGCCGAGGCGAGGGCAAACGACGCCGAGGCGAGGGCAAACGACGCCGAGGCGAGGGCAAACGACGCCGAGGCGAGGGCAAACGAGGCCGAGGCGAGGGCAAACGACGCCGAGGCGAGGGCAAACGACGCCGAGGCGAGGGCAAACGACGCCGAGGCGAGGGCAAACGACGCCGAGGCGAGGGCAAACGACGCCGAGGCGAGGGCAAACGACGCCGAGGCGAGGGCAAACGACGCCGAGCCGAGGTCAAACGACGCCGAGGCGTGGGCAAACGCCGCCGATGCGAGGGCAAACGACGCCGAGGCGAGGGCAAACGACGCCGAGGCGAGGGCAAACGACGCCGAGGCGAGGGCAAACGACGCCGAGGCGAGGGCAAACGACGCCGAGGCGAGGGCAAACGACGCCGAGGCGAGGGCAAACGACGCCGAGGCGAGGGCAAACGACGCCGAGGCGAGGGCAAACGACGCCGAGGCGAGGGCAAACGACGCCGAGGCGAGGGCAAACGACGACGAGGCGAGGGCAAACGACGCCGAGGCGAGGGCAAACGACGCCGAGGCGAGGGCAAACGACGCCGAGGCGAGGGCAAACGACGCTGCTGGGAACAGAGGAATAACCAAGTGCCAGTGACAATAAATGGACGGTAAGATCGGGAAGCAACGTTTCTTCCAGAGGTCATTTCGCAAGCATGTATCGGTAGACTGATTGGTGCTCCTCGCGAAATCGAATCGAAACATTCGCTTCCTTTCAGAACGAATGCCGACAGCATCGGCAAGCCCTCGCAAGTCACTTTTCCCCGCGCTGCGAGTTTCTGGTGCGTGCTGCAGCTTTTGTGAAGAAGAAGTAACTGTGTATCAGTTGCCGTTTGACGACACCTCCACTTCGGCTTTATTGAACCTGTCACTGGTTGACTAGGAACAGTTCGACACGAAACAATTTGAAGCGAGGCAGATGAATTTGCAAACGCCAAAATGAGTTGTAAGGTAGTCCGATTAGTTGTCACGCAACTGCAGCCCCCCTCCCCTCCCCCCCCCCCCCAGTCCCCCTCCCTTCCCGCCACTCCAAAACCGCCATACTGCTGAAAGAGTACCATACCGCCATACTGCTGGAAGAGTACCTACCATACCGCCATACTGCTGCTGCGATACGCTAGGGTACTCACTCAGCATGAGAAAAACTAAACATACAGTGGGATGGATCACCGATCACCATTCAGTAAACATCCAACACAACAATCAGATAGTTCACTGTCGTCTCAGGGGGCGTTGTTGTCATCGCAGGCGACCTCGTTGTTGGTTGAGGGTCGAATGAAGCTGTCGCAGTGGGGGCTGACGCGCGTGAAGGGCACGGGAAAGATGGCGTTGCAGGTCCCTGGGACTACCACTGAGATACCGTACTGGTACCAGACGTTGTTGGAAGTCGGCCGCATCAGAGGTCCGCCCGTGTCCATCTGCAGTCCACCGACTTTCAAGACCAGTTATTTGCAAGCCAAGACGTCGGTCGAGCACCGAACACACAGTAATAGTTGGCATGGAAAGGAACAGTGTGAAACGCTTTGGCTGGCCATTTGAGTGGAGAGGAGAAAGCACACGCGCGGCCTTACCCCCCCCCCCCCCCCCCTTTCAGTCCAATCCATTGTGAGATCTGGCCGCAGCGTTGGCAACGTGACAATATAAGTCGACTAGAAAATATCATGATTGCGGTTCCGTGATATTTCAGCCAAGAAGATGTAGATGCGGAACATCGTCAACAAATTTTACACTTTCCTCCTCTCCTCACCCCGCAGATGTCCTTCCCAAAGGTCTGATAGCAGAGGAAGGCGCCAGTGTCGTAGGCATTGATGCCGGGGTGCGCGGCGCATCGGAGGCCGTCGACGGCGTTCATACTCACCTCATTCAAGGTGCTGGTTGAGGGACTGCCACCGGCTGAATGAATTCTGTGAGATCGAATTCTCTCACTGACCTACGTACGGAATCATTGGGGCACATTCCCATGAAACGAGGAAACCCCTTTTACACCTCGTATGATCTCGTTGTGGAACATTTCGAGTAGGCAGTGGTTGAGCAAGATTTCCAATGTTCCGGCGCACTCACGGAAGGAGGTCTCTCCCCAACCGATGGCGTAGGCCAGCGTGTCGATCTCTGTGTTGCAGTTGTCGATCGCAGGCAAACATACGGGCTGGACGTAGGTACCAAAAGTCAACTCTTCGTCAAGCTGAAGTGAGACGGTCGAAGCAGCCACTACACTGCACCTAGAACAACAGTGGATAACATGTGCACTGGCACACCTCAAGGACGGCAATGTCGTCTCTGTCGGGCGAGACGTCGGCGTTGTGCGTGGGGTGGCTGATGATGGTCTTGATGAGAATCTGCTGCGCCGATGGATCGGTCGCCGTCAGGTCTTCCACGCCGGCGATCACCGTCGACGTCGCCTCCGCCAGCTGATCTCTGCAAGTATGGAGCCATTAGGGTGCAATTGGGAAGTTAGGCCAGCGTGAGCGACAACTCAACACGCACGCGCAGTGGGCTGAGGTGAGGATCCACTTCTTTCCGATGATGGAGCCGCCGCACTTGGCGTTGCTATCGCAAGGGTTGCTGTCGTCCAGGCAAAGGGCCACCTAAGCGATCTTAATGCAGATGCAAAGAGACAGACAGAGGAAGAAGCCGAAATGAAACTCGCCTGCCAAGGCCAGGCGCCGCGCAAGACCGGCTTACCGCCGATGATCCTGACTATCGTGGGACTGACAGAGGAACTCCCACAGGTGGTTGTTGTTATTCCAGTTTCAGTGGGCGTACACGTGTCCGACGTGGTTGTGGTGGTCGTGTCTGCAGTCGTCGCCGTCGTCGTCGTTTCTCCTGTCGCCGTCGTCGCAGTTGTCGTCGTGCCTGTGGATGAAGTTGTAAGCGTCGTTTCCGCGATAGTCGTCGTCGTCACCATCGTCCTGGTCGCGGTGGTGGTGGTCGTCGTCAACTTTGTTGTGGTCGTTGCTGCTGTTGTCGTCGACTGTTTATCCGTCGTCGCTGTTGTGGTCGACGTCGCGACTTGTGGTGTTGTCGTCGTCGTTGTGGTAGTGGTGGCTGCAGTGGTCGCTGACGCCGTTATTGTCGACGCTGTAGCAATGACAGCCGTCGTCGTCGTCGTCGTTGTGGCTGCAGTAGTACTGGTTGTCGTAACTGCAGCTGTGGAACTCGTGGTGGTTGTAGTGGTAATAGTAGTAGTGGTAGTTGCAGTGGTACTAGTAGTAGTGGTGGTCGTTGCTGTAGTGGTGGTAGTTGTAGTGGTTGTCGTTGTTGAACTTGACGTCGTTGTCGTGATCGTTGTTGTTGTCGTTGCAGTTGCCGTCGTCGTTGTGGATGCTGCAGTGGTCGTGCTGGACACTGCCGTAGTGGTAGCAGCAGTTGTCGTCGTGATGCCGGGAGTAGTGAAGGCAGACTGAGGAGTTACCACCCATGTATAGCAGGTGGGAACATTTTCGCGAACGTAGCCGTTGCCAAGAGGCAACGCGTTCTGCGAGTACGCATGGTCTGAACCGAATTCATTGCGCATAAGGCTAGTGCCTTGTCGATCATAGACCACACTCCACTCACATGTCTCAGAGCCGATGATCTTCACGTGCCGAAAGATCGGCACGGACGCTCCACACTGGCCGAAACGGGCTACACAGAACCTGTCTGTCGCCGTATCAATTCTCGTCGTCGCCGAGATTGGACAAAACAGTCCATAGCAGAGGTCGTCTAGAAGATGAGTGTGAGGGTCCTTTTGAAGTATCATCTGACGACCAATTCAATTCGCCCACCACCACCACTCTGTCCAGTCTTGGTGAACTTCCAGAGTTTTGTGGCGCAACTGCACTCGGCCTTGCTGGTGAGGAAGTAGGAGTGGTGCTGCAGCGTTTGAGTGGCGTCGGGCAGACGGAGACTCGCGTAACTAGCCGCTAAATGGCTTTGGATTGATGATCTGTGAATATTTGTCTAAGTAATGGTTGGCGCGGAATATTATCAGCTTCTGTTGGGGGGGGGGGGGGGGGGGGGGGGGGGCTTGAGTGCCATCCACAGTAACCTGCGAAACGATCATGGCCGCCTTGCCAAGACAGTTCGATACATTCATGGCGACGTCTTGACCACTTACTGTAACAGCGAATTACTTCAATCAAGGCAGGCAGTATCATCCTCAGTTTGGGAGATTCAAAACCCAAGCAGCCAACAGAGAGTTCAGTCCAGTAGTGCCTGGCTTGGAAAAGCTCTCCGCTACACAATGAGGCGATACGCCTCACCGTTCTAACAGTGTTATGTAGCGGTTGCCACAATCGGCTTAGACTACAGTGGACGCCAAAGGCCAAAACCAAAGTCGACAATGCTCCACGCCAACTAGACAAGGCAGTCAGATTGATAGTGCGGCATTCCAGCGAAATGGGAGTTATTCGCAGTGTCCCACTGACCCGTCACTGGAGGGGTGTTGAGACACCGGCCGAAGACGGGGTTGAGCGCAGCGCCTGGGAGACTGGCCCACATGTAACAAATGGGATTCGTCTCCATCGCGTAGCCGTCGACTCTTTTCGCAGAGGTGGTGTAGACGTGGACTGCAAACAGACGTCACTTGAGGGTTGTTGAAGTGCCTGGCCTACTGCGTCGCATGAAAAGTCACTCACAATGGTTGACGCCGTTGACGGTTCGGACGTGGCGGTAGACGGGAACGCTGGCACCGCACTGAGCCAATTGCGGCGTACAGTAGCGTCTTGTGTCCAGATCGAAGGTCGAGGTGGGCAGTATTGGACAGAAGTTGCCGTAACATTCGTCGGCTGGAATCGATGCAGACGTCAGAATTAGGAAAGGGGCCAAAACGCATTAGAGTAGTTCTTGAGCACCCAAAGAGCGGACTACGTTAATGGTTGACTACTGCCGCGTGGCGACTCTTGCACCACAGTTGGAACATCCTACCTCGGAATGGTAGGCTAATAGTAGTAGTACTGTACGTACTTCTCCATTACTACATTATGCGTTATTATCCATTATCCATTCTCCATTATTACATTATACTCAAAAGACATTATGCGAGCCCAAGCACGAGATTCTTACTTCCGAGACTCGATCGAGGGTTGGAGATCTTGTACAATCTAACGGCGCAGCCGCACTGCGTGTCACCGTTGAGGTAATAGGCGACCAGACTCGACCGTCCCGTCTCGTCGGGCGCGTTGAATTGGGCATAGGATGAAGCTGCACATTATATGTACATATGTAGATACATACGTGTAGGTATGTAGATGTTGCCGTCATGTGCAAGATTCATGGCAAGCGTTTTATCCGCGTTTTAATACTACGTTCCACGTTTTGGCAGTTTAATCCATGACTAGGTGTCTTCGATTGAGCTACAGTGTCAACACATCGAAAGCCACTTCACAGTAATGCTACGGAGACGTAGTTTGCTGTTGTGGGCGTGTGACAGCTATGTATTGGAGAGAGTAGCTTCACTGTAGTCTCAACGATTCTCAGTGGAGTTGGAGAAACTCACGGCTGATCGGTGCTGCCGATGAACACTGACCCTTGGCAAGTGCAAGGCAAGTCGCCAGAAGACTCACAACCAGATTAGCATGCATCTTCCGCATTCAGGTCGTTCGCACAGGGCTAAAGTACCGTACTGACCCATGAAGCCGACCCGAGCAGGATGGATGGGGGAGAACGGCGAACGGCTGAGCAAATCGCTTCCCTCAATTTCTCTGCTGCGATTCAAGACCATAGCGCCCAGACCTTTGTGATGCCGGCGGAGATTAACACTCTTCTCCGCTACAGATGATTGAATATCTTGGATATCCAAGGGCTGCCGTTAAAGTCGGTATCTGTTGGCCGAAACTCTGCTCAATGCCGGATTTGTAATAGGTGGAAAGAGCGCATGTGCAGGCCAGAGCCCACCACACAAATTCAAGGCTCCGACTTTGCTACTCGCTTTCTATGAACTCGCCCTTTCATGAGGGACTGTACTTACAAACCACTGTCAAAATAGACATAATATCGTCTCCATCTATCAATCAGACAAACCTTTTATTTTGGTCACTGATCGAGTGACTAGACATTGCATGAACGTACGGCGTTTTAGGTACCTAGGTGGATAGTATGCTTAGGTTTCATTCTCTTATACATTATCTGATTGAGTCCAGGCATTGCAATGTCTTCTACTCATGTGCAGACGCGTTCGTTACACAGTTAGCCATCTGTGTCTGGAGTGGCGTTGAGCAGTAATACGATACTAGCGGCCTGGGCGCGCGCCTTCGTCGCGCGCGGAGAAAAGCCCTGCGCGGGCTCGCTTCGCTCGCCCGCTCCAGGCTTTTCGTCTCGCTCGGCGCTGCGCGCCTCGCTCGACAGCCGCCGCCTCCAATTTCTTTTCTTTGGCATTCGTAATGGTGCACTTCGATATTTCGATTCTTTGCCTACAGTATCCTTCTGCACGCGTCTAGGCCGCCTGCGTACACTCATCTTCCACTGATCCACCCAACTTGTACATCAACTTCCCTACACACCCTACCAAGCAGACTCCAAGGTTCATTGCAAAATTCATATGCTTGAATTTTCTCACCTACAGTATGCCTACGCGTGCCGTGGCTATGGGTGTGAAGTTGCACATTGCCTACCGTTACTGTTCCACAAGTTGCACGTTTTATTGCACTTGGCGTTCTGTCCGTGCAACACTTACAGTCTCCACTCTTCCAGAGCCCGTCGCTCCGTCTACGGTCCATCTTCTTCCGCTCGGGACCCCCACCAGAGCTCCAAGTGTACTTCTTCGTTCTACGTAGTGGTGGCAGTGGGCCACCACTCATCACCATCATGACTCATTGGGAAGCCCCAGGCTGGGGCCGGGCGGGCACAGCAGGCCAGGGAGACCCCTTCTCCCACCCTTGGGCCAACTCACATTCGCATCGACAGTGGGGGAGGGATGGAGGGGGAGGATAAGAAGTTTGACGTCTTCGGACACGACAAGGATTAGAGGGAGAGAGAAGAGTGAAAGATGGAACGGGCACTGGTTCGCGAGGCGTTGCGCTCACTTTTTCGCCGCGCCTCAGCGCGGCGAGGTGTATATATACGGATGACAATGTCTGTGTGTGTGTGTGTGTGTCCGTCCGTCCGTCCGTGGCACCGAAGTAGAACATGTGACATATGTGGTCAAGTAGAGTCAAGGTCGCTGAGTACGGATCCAATGTCCGTTTCTGTTGCTAATTTCGCATTTTCGAGATATTCACAATTAAAGTTCAAAAATGTCGAAAATCGTCTTTTTCACCTGATGAGCTAGCCGCGAAATTTCTTCAGAAAATGGAAAGAGCACGGACCGCTGATAATTTGTAACACAAAAGAAGAATTTTTTGTGCGATGAAAAATTTGGTAGAAATACGAAATTATTTGTCGAAATTTCATAAATTGACAAAAATAGAACGTAATTTATTGGCAAATGTGAATGAAGAAATTAAAAGGTCGCAAGCCAGTAAGAATTTGTGACATAGTTTTTCAGTTTTAAAAAATTGCAATTTGGAGATATTTACAATCAAAAATATGAAAATATCGAAAATCGTCTTTTTCGCCGATGAGCTAGCGGCGAACTTTCTTCAGAAATGGAAAGACCATAGGCCGTGGACAATTTGTAACACAAAAGAAATTTTTTGGTTATGCGGAATTTCATAGAAATACGCAATTAGTTGTCAAAATTTCATAAAATGACAAAAATAGAACGTCATTTATTGACGAATGCGAATGCAGAAATTGAAAGGTCGCAAGCCAGTACGAATTTGTGACATGGTTTTACAGCTTTGAAATACTGCAATTTAGAGATAGCACAATTAAAATATAAAAAAGTCGAAAATTGATTTTGTCGCGTGATAGACTAGCGGCGAAATTTCTTCAGAAATCGAAAGAGCATAGACCGCGGATAATTTGTAACACAAAAGAAATTGTTTGCCAATTGTGAATTTTATAGAAATACGCCACAATTTGCCAAAATTCTACAAATTGTCGAAAGCGTCATAACGCAGAAATGCGCACACCAAACGAAATTCCTAATAAAGAACGACTGCACCAAACAGTTGGCAAGTTTTTTGTTCGATGTGGCGTATTCCCACATCTATAAAACTTCAGATGAACGGCGTCGTATCATGCCGATATCATTTAGCGAACGCGGCGATATCACTGAGCTTTAGATTAGTTGTACAGACAACCGTATCGTGGTAATAGCTCCATTTGAATTGTGGTACACGTATTCAAGATACTCTTCGCTAGATGCGGCTAATTATGCGAATGAAATTCACTATACTGTTCACCAAGATTTGACAGACACAAGGTATAGGTTGAACTTTTTACACACACAGCTTGTTGATTGCGGATGCGTCTTGTCAATAACGCTGGTGATGGCGTGTGCCCCTTCGGTTATTTATCCCGCATTCTTGGGGCAGTGTGTGAATCCGTACTGCGCGAAGGGTGTCGGCTCTCCCTCGCCAACGTTCCAGCTCTAATAGCGTACCCTACCCACCTCTTGCCAGAGAACTCGTTGTCGGTGAAGCGTCCCCTGTCACTGAGCAATACGTAATGATGTACAT
>JASAMZ010011226.1:2500-10704 GCA_030248115.1 Linhomoeus sp. GSCO2_2
GACTGAACTGCCATAGGATGGCCTGTCTGACCTGATTTCTCCCTCGCTCTACAGTGGCTGGTGGATGGCTGGACACTACACTGTCTCTGTGCCCCTCTACCTTTCGGTGATGGTGGCGTTGCAGTGGAAGAAGCCTCTGTCGCCCACTTTTAGTCGGCTGTCGATCTCGCTAGGCGCCGCCGACCTCCTGATGGTGCTGGCCCAGCGCGCTGGGATTTGGCTGCTATGCAGGAACCTCTTGCGGTCCGTGAGGAGTCCTGATCGCAGTCTCCTTTGACCTCTGAATGCACTGTGCACAAGGTTCTATTCTAAGCCACTTCTACTTGGAGTTCGTTAGCCAGCTTGGGCGCCCAGCTTTTCTGGGGTGTCGCCACCGGAGTTTCGCAAGTTTCCCAGTTGCGGGGACCGTCTACATAGGAGCGGACAGATAATTGTCGCCTCCTGCCTTCCCAGGAAATACTCATCGGTTGGTTGCACATCTATATGTAGCTCTTGGGCAGGCACATACAGGGTGGTCCAGCCTCGACGCCCGCTCTTTGTTGGCGAATTGCTCGGTTTATGCTGATCCGAATTGGCTTATTTTCGCAGCGTAGGCAAATAACAGTCTAGCTTAAGTGTGTACAGAATTTTTGGTTTTGATGGAGAGATGCACGACTGGCGCGTCTTGGCGCGACAACCCAATATTCTTGCAGAAACCTGGCTGCTGGTCACGCTCGACACCCGCTCTTTGCGGGATATGGCCAACCGATTTTGCTGATTTTTAGAATGTGGATAGAAGATGCTGCAACTTAAAAGTGTGCACAATTTTGTGCGAATCGGTTGAGCCGTTTGCGACATGCAGCTGCGCCAATCACCAGCTTGGAATCAACCACGCCCGCATTGTTGGCCCTCTTTGATCATTGTTGTGCGAGTCGACCGGCGTAATTTCTGAAGCATTGTTCACATCCATAACCAACTCAAGCGACTTTTTTCGCCGCGCCTCAGCGCGGCGAGGTGTATATATACGGATGACAATGTGTGTGTGTCTGTCTGTCTGTCTGTCTGTCTGTGTGTGTGTGTTTTTCCGTCGCACCGAAGTAAAGGCATTGACATATGTGGTCCAGTAGAGTCGATGTCACTGAGTACGGATCCGATGTCCGTTTCTGTTGCTAATTTCGCATTTTCGAGATATTCGCAATCAAAGTTCGAAAATGTCGAAAATCGACTTTTTCGTCTGATGCGCTAGCCGCGAAATTTTTTCAGAAATGGAAGGAGCATGGACCGCGGATAGTTTGTAACACAAAAGAAATTTTTTGCAAATGTGGAATTTAATAGAAATACGCGATTTTTTTGTCAAAAATTGCATAAATTGACTAAAATACAACGTCATTTATTGAGAAATGTTAACGCAGAAATGGAAAGGTCGTATGCCAGTAAGGATTTGTGACATAGTTTTACAGTTTTCAAAAATTGCAATTTCGAGATATTTTCAATCAAAATATGAAAATGTCGAAAATCGACTTTTTCACCTGATGATATAGCGGCGAAATTTCTTCAGAAATGGAAAGAGTATAGACTGCGGATAATTCGTAGCGCAAGAGAAATTTTTTGCAAATATGGAATTTAATAGAAATACGTGATTATTTTTCAAAATTCCATAAATCAACAAAATAGAACGTCGTTTTTTGACGAATTTGAACGCAGAATTGGTAAGGCCGTATGCCAATAAGAATTTGTGACATAGTTTTACAGTTTTAATAAATTCCAATTTCGAGATATTTAGAATCAAAATTTAATAAAATGTCAAAATCGAGATTTTTGTCTGATGGCCAGAACAGCTGTTGATTGATGAATGTGCACTTGGAAACAGAAATGCGTACGCTGAACACAGGAATTCGCTAGCACCAAACTTTTGGCAAGTTTTTTTGTTGGATCTGACGTTTTCACACAGGTAGGAAACATCAGATAAACGGCGTCGTATCATGCCGATAACATATAGCGAACGCGGCGATATCACTGAGCTTCAGATCAGCTGTACAGACAACCGTATCGTGGGGATAGCTGCACTTGGCATTAAGGTACACATTCTCAAGACACTTACTCCAGATGCGGCTAACGATGTGTACAAAGTTCACTATATTGTTCACCAAAATTTGACAGACACAAAGTATAGGTTGAACTTTTTACACACACAGCTTGTTCACATCATAGGGTACACATCTGGACCTATGTAACTGTGTGCAAGGTTTCATTCCAATCGGATTTGTCAAATTCAGTCGGTGGCCTTTTCAGTGTGATTCATTGCGATATTCCCGTGTGCAGCGGTATCTCACGTATGGTCCAACCAATCCGTACAAAATTTTACACATTTTTAAGTTTAAGGCCCGCGCGCGAGTTTCAGAGTACGCGTATTCCCTCCACCTACCGGCGCGCAGCAGAACTCCACCGAAATCCTGTAGACCAGGCCGAATTGAGTCCAAAATGCGCCATTTCGCTTCGATTCAACCAGTAGCCGGCAGCTAAGATTCGGGGCTGCGCCAATCGCAAACTCGCCTTGCCATTTTGGACGGGAAGAATTGACAGTTCATGCGCAAATGCTTACTTAACCACGCCGCCTTTCCCCACTGCATTGTCCTTCAATTCAGAAGTTTGAATGCGCGCGCAAGTTTAAGTTGCAAATAGTTTGAGGAAAGTACAGTAAAAGTTGCATTCTAATTTGAATTTCGGCATTAGGAAAGTGGTTGTTTGATGGCAAAATCGACACAAAATGGAGAAACCAATAGCGAATTCGCGTTCCTCGCCGCGAAATACCCTAGAATCGTCACTTCAACCGTACAATTACCACACTTTCAGTTTCGTCGACGTAGGGTTACGGTAGGCCGATTTTCGACCAAAACTCGCCAATCTTGATCCAAAACGCCAAAATAACGCCAGATTCGGCATCAGCGACCTCGAAAGCACCGGGATCGACTCCAACATTGATTTTGACCACCCGGGTGGAAATTCGAATTTTGGACGCGGCCGGGGTACGGTAGCGGAAAAAATATTTTTGAAAATCGATTCCGGATCAGTTTTCGACGGGGAATCGCGTGGTGCAGTCCATTTGGCCATAAATCATCGGAATCGGGCGCTAAAACGGCCGAAAGTCATAAATTGGAATTTTCGACCCCCGACGGAGACTGGTTGCCAAATCAGAACTCAAGATTTCCTCTGCGGATTTCAGAGATTTTGGTCTTAAACGAAAGAGAACATGATAATCTTGCCGATTGGAGATATCTGGCCCAATCCAACAACTCCCTGATTTACTAGGATTTTTTAAAGGCAAATTTTTGTCAAAAAACCACTTTCGGCTACCGTAACCCGAGAACGCGTCGGCCGATTGGCTCGGGATTTTTTTTCCGCAAAAGCTCTCGTCGAGGGCTATACCGTATCCAAAGGACATCGAAATCGGACCATGATTCCAAAAAGTAGCCTCAGGGGAACACCCTCTCAGTAAGTAAAAATTCAAATTTTTGAATTTTTCTCAAAATTTTTCCACCACGCGAAAAAAACGAAGGCCCGAGCACCCCTACTATCCCTCGAGAGCTATCGAATAAAAAAAACCCCGTCCAAATCGGATGAGAAATGAGGCACGAAAGTGAGTGGCAAAAAAGTTAGTCGGTGTCAGCTCCACTATAGCACTCCGCCCCTTTTGGGGTCGGAGTGCTAAAAATCAGCTAAGTCGGTAGACCGTACATTAAGTAATTCGCGTCCAAACAGCGGGCGTCGAGGCTGGACCACTCTGTACATGTACAATGAATGCGACACAAAAGTATCGCAACTTTGGTTCTAATGACTTCAGTGTGCTACTGAAACGCTATGGTTCGTTCGATTCCCGAACGCATGTCATGTTACTGGCCGCTCAGTGTGGTGCAAGACTGACTGAAGCGCGAGCAGAGTGGTCGCCCCCCAGGTCAGTCCCAACTCACCCGCTTCCACCCATTCCAGGGGCAGTACGCGCGCGTGGTCTATGTGCTGCATCCGGACGGCGCAATCCTCCAGAATGTGCAATATTGCACGATCTGGAGGGGTGCCCCTCCAAACTGCGCAATATGGCGCTTTCTGGAGGGCAGCCCCTCCAGAATGTGCAATCAGCTGCTAGAAAGTTGAATTCTTTAACTTTTACGTTTAATTCTTTTACCAGGAAGTTGTTTCCTTCCATATCAGGCTATGCTTAGGCTCGCCCTGCGCCCAGAAACGGTTCACAAGAGTCTAGTCGGCGTCGCAGTCTGGCGGGTCGAAACTTAGGCTTAACGCGACCGGTGACCGACTTCAGGGCGCGCGGAGCGCGCCCTGAAGTTGGTGGTCGCGCTAAGCCTCAGTTTTCGACCCGCCAGGCGCGACGTCGACAGAGTTTCAGTGCAAACTGTAAGTGGGATAAACACTCCTCCATCTAATTCACCTCCTGCTCAGGCCTGCTGAGGCCCGCCGGCCAGAGATTGCGCGGTTTGGAGGGGCCGCCCTCCAGAACGCGCCATATTGCGTAGTCTGGAGGGGAACCCTCCAGATTGCGCAATCTGGCTGGATTGCGGAAAGTGGATGCAACATATGTACGTCGCATTCGTCGGCTCGTCTTGGATCGCGACGACGGCCTTCCCTCTCGGAATTGGCGTCTTCGCGGGCGAGGAGAAGGGCGGCTTCCGGTCGGTGGGCAACGGAAGCGCGCAGTCGGTGCGCTCGCTCGTCTAACTCCGTCTCTGATGGCCCTTTCCTTCTATACCATTGGGATCACCGTTCTGGGCACCCTGTTGAGCGCCCTCTACAGACTTGTAAAGGTCCGAATCAGCTCGGTACACTTTCGGTTAGCAGGAAGGGGGAGGGGTATGATGTACATAGGTACAGTGCGGGAGTCTGTGCAGAATAGTAACAAGTCATGCAATACGAAACTTGCTTCAACTTCAGCAATCGAGGATTCGAGCGGAGCCTAGCAGCTCTGGCCGTGCCAAACCCCAGAGAAACATCACCGTTAATGGCGTCTCGTCGTCCGCCGTCATGGCACTCTATACTGCAAACCTTTTGCTGCCCATCGTCGCCTTCCTACAAGGACAGGACTTCTACTACTATTATGGAGGAGATAGGGCTGGCCAATACCATGGCTCAGACCGTGAGTCACACTTTCAGCTCGCTGCTAATATTATTGACGTCGGCGACGACGAGGGAGGCGGCGACACATTTCGCGTTGTTTAGCTGCTGTAGACCTGCAATCCCTATCTGCTTATGATGATGTCATCACAACTTCGAAAAGCAGTGGCAGATGCACTGAGGGGCTTCTTTCGTTTGAATGGCGTCGAGAACTCCCAGTCACTCCCCGTCCGATCCGCAACAAAATCGTCGTTCCACAAAAGGGCGTCCCATCGCGGCAGAATTGAAGAAGAAATCTTTGCTGTGTGAAAAGTATTGGGTTTTGGGAGCTTTTAAAAAAGTGCATAGCGCTTTTAATAAAGTCACGAAGCGCTTCTAAATGGCAACTAGCGCTTTTAATTTGTCAAAGCAGTTTTTGCTTGCCGCTCTTCGGAAATAGCAAGAGGCGCTTTTAAAATGGCAGAACGCGGCTTTAAATGGCATGTTGCGCTTTTAATTCCTCCGGCAGTATTCCAGTTGGGCTTGACGCGGTGGAGGAGCGTATTCATGGCACGCAGCAATGGCCAGGCATCGCTGTTTGCGCGACAGGGCAAAGCAGGGAAGGGGCTCCGCCGGCCTAAGCAGGAGGTGAATTATATGGAGGAGTGTTTATTCCACACAGTTTGCACTAAAACTCTGTCGACGTCGCGCCTGGCGGGTCTCCTCAGCTGAGGCTTAGCGCGACCACCAACTTCAGGGTCCGCGCGCCCTGAAGTCGGTCACCGGTCGCGTTAAGCCTAAACTTAGACCCGCCAGACTGCGACGCCGACCGACTCTTGTGGACTGTGGGCGCAGGGCGAGCCTAAGCATAGTGTGAACTAGCCGTTCCGTGCAGAAGAATTCCTGAGATCTGAATACCATGGAATGTAGTCGTCAATGGCCGTAATGTCCTGTTGCATGATCTGTCCTGTTCAAGGTCTGTCCGTTGCAAGGTCTGTCCCGTTGTGAGCCAACAACGGCGCTGGTCGCCTCGCACGCGCGCCGCAACGTCCGCCCTGTTCATTGTCAAGGTCTGACCTGTTGCAAGATTTGCCCTGTTGAAGGGTCTGTCCTATTGCAGGGTTTGTCCTGTTGCGACCCAACGGTGCTGTTCGCCTCGCGCGACCATTCTGATGCCACGTCTGTCCTGTTGCAAGGTAAGTCCTGTTGCACGATCTGTCCTGTTGCAAGATGTCCTGTTGCACGATCTGTCCTGTTGCAGGATGTGTCCTGTTGCAAGATCTGTCCTGTTGCAAGATTTGCCCTGTTGTAAGATCTGTCCTGTTGCAAGATCTGTCCTGTTGCAGGGTCTGTCCTGTTGCAAGATCTGTCCTGTTGCAGGGTCTGTCCTGTTGTAAGATCTGTCCTGTTGCAAGATGTGTCCTATTGCACGATCTGTCCTGTTGCAAGATGTGTCCTGTTGCAAGATCTGTCCTGTTGCAAGATTTGCCCTGTTGTAAGATCTGTCCTGTTGCAAGATCTGTCCTGTTGCAGGGTCTGTCCTGTTGCAGGATCTGTCCTGTTGCAAGATCTGTCCTGTTGCACGATCTGTCCTGTTGCAGGATCTGTCCTGTTGCATGCAAGGTCTGTCCTGTTGCTTGCATGCAAGGTCTGTCCTGCTGCAAAATCTGTCCTGTTGCAAGGTTGTCCTGTTGCAAAATCTGTCCTGTTGCAAAATCTGTCCTGTTGCAAGATTTGTCCTGTTGCAGGATTTGTCCTGTTGCAATATCTGTCCTGTTGCAAAGGTTTGTCCTGTTGCGAGCCACCGGCGCTGGTCGCCTCGCGCGACGATCCTGTTGCAACGTCTGTACTGTTGCAGCGTCCTGTTGCAGAAAGTCTGTCCTGTTGCAAGCTAATGGCGCTGACTGCCTCGCGAACGCGCCGTACAAAGCGGCGCGCAAACAAATGCTAGAGAGCGGGCCGATTGTCCTGTTGCAAGATCTGTCCTGTTGCAAGCAAAATAGTCGCTGAAGCGGCTGGAATTGCCTGCGCGAGCATTGTCGTACTGTTCGGCTCTGTTGAATTGCACACTGCAAGGTTCTCTGCTGTACCGCGCACTGCCGCACTGTTCGCTTTTGCAAGGCTCTGCTACCGTGCATTGCCGTACTGTTCAGGCAAAGCCTGCGTTGAAGGCAGGCAGCAACAGGCGACGCTGGCCGTGCAGCGATTGATTCTCTGCGGCCGATCGATCGAAGCGAGCGAGCTTCTCTGCGGGACGCCGCTGGCGTCCTGCTGGCTTCCTAGCGCGTGCGTGCTGAAGCTTGGCGTGGCGAAGTGCTAGCGAGGCAAGCGCGTGCTGAAGCGTCGCGTGGCGAAGTGCTAGGAAGGCGAGCGTTTCGGACGGACGGACGGACGGACACTACACCTAGCTAGCTTAGTAATGTAGACTAGCCGTTCCTTCCCGTTGCAGAAGAATTCCTGAGATCGGAATACCATGGAATGTAGTCGGCAGTGGCCGTAATGTCCTGTTGCAAAATCTGTCCTGTTGCAAGGTCTGTCCTGTTGCACGATCTGTCCTGTTGCAGAGGGTCTGTCCTGTTGCGAGCCAATGGCGCTGGTCGCCTCGCGCGAGCATCCTGTTGCAACGTCTGTACTGTTGCAACATTTGTCCTGTTGCAGAAAGTCTGTCCTGTTGTAGGCCAACAGCGTTGACTGCCTCCGATCCTGTTGCACGATCTGTCCTGTTGCAAGATCTGTCCTGTTGCAAGGTCTGTCCTGTTGCAAAATCTGTCCTGTTGCAAAATCTGTCCTGTTGCAAGATTTGTCCTGTTGCAAGATTTGTCCTGTTGCAAAATCTGTCCTGTTGCAAGGTCTGTCCTGTTGCAAAATCTGTCCTGTTGCAAAATCTGTCCTGTTGCAAGATTTGTCCTGTTGCAAGATTTGTCCTGTTGCAAAATCTGTCCTGTTGCAAGGTCTGTCCTGTTGCACGATCTGTCCTGTTGCAAGATGTGCCCTGTTGCAAAATCTGTCCTGTTGCAGAAGGTCTGTCCTGTTGCGAGCCACCGGCGCTGGTCGCCTCGCGCGACGATCCTGTTGCAACGTCTGTACTGTTGCAGCGTCCTGTTGCAGAAAGTCTGTCCTGTTGC
>JASAMZ010011227.1:0-16046 GCA_030248115.1 Linhomoeus sp. GSCO2_2
TGGCTCCTGGACCAGAGTTCAAGGCCTTCGTGACCAGACAAGTGGAACTTTCAGTGGAAGGGGGATGCCTGCTGTGGGGATACAGAGTCGTCCTGCCGAAGAAGCTGCAAGGGAGTCTGCTGAAAGAGCTGCATTCCACACATGCTGGGATCACAAGGATGAAGTCACTAGCGCGTCGATACTTCTGGTGGCCAGGAATGGATGCTGAAATCGAGACCATGGCAAGAGCATGCCCAGAGTGTCAAGTGGTGGCAAACGAGCCAAGTCAAGCGCCGTTGCATCCATGGGAGTTTCCTACAGGGCCATGGCAGAGGCTGCACGTGGACTTTTGTGGACCATTCCTGAATCGAATGTGGCTGGTGGTAGTGGATGCGTTTTCCAAGTGGCCAGTGGTGAAGTCCATGGGGACAACAACTTCAGCTGCCACAATCAGCGTGCTGAGAGGGATCTTCGCTGAGCATGGTCTACCAATGCAACTGGTGAGCGACAATGGGCCTCAGTTGACGTCAGACGAGTTCCGCCAGTTCTGCAAGACCAACGGAATCCAGCAAGTGCTAGTGAGCCCGTACCACCCGCGTTCCAATGGAGAAGCTGAGAGATTCGTCCAGACCTTCAAGAAGGGGATGACGAAGTGCACGGGCCAGACCAAGGACTGGGAGAAGCCCTTGGCGCAGTTCCTGTTGAGATACAGAGTGACACCCCATCCAACGACGGGATCAAGTCCAGCAGAATTGCTGAATGGTCGAGTTCTACGCACAAGGTTCGACTTGGTGCGTCCAGACGTGCGACAGGAAGTGGTGAAGAACCAAGAGCAACAGAAGAGGCAACAGCCAGGCCAGAAGACAAGGGTCTTCAAGGAAGGAGACAAGGTTTGGGCCAGGAACTACAGAGGCACACCAAAGTGGGTGGAAGCTACAGTGGAGAGAGCCCTGGGTCCAGTTTCCTACCAAGTCAAGGCGCATGGCATGCTGTGGAAGCGTCATGTCGACCAGCTGAGAAAGCGAGAAAGTGGGACGACTGAGGAGCCGAAAATGGAGGGTTCTACGGCGGTGCCATTGTTTTGGCCGTCCGACAGCCGAGGCGTCGATCACGACCAAGGCCGTCCAGTGGAAGACGAAGTGGCGCCACTGCCTCCACCGAGAACGGCGTCCCTGGGAGACGACGATCCCCCACCACTTCCCCCACGACGCTACCCAGAGAGACAGCGCAAACCCGTGGAGCGCTACAACTACAACAAGTAGTTAAGGAAGGGGGAATGTTAGGTAGTGCGTTCGCTTTCTGTGTGTGTCTGTCACGCTTCTAGGCGTCGTCCGCTGTCTATCTTTAGCTTAGTTAAGCCTGCCTCTCGTCGGCTCGAGCGTGCGTCATAGGCGGCTTGTGACCTTTCCGCTCGGCCCCTTGTAACGATTTGTGTCGCTCTGTCTACGCGCGTCGCCTTAGTTGTGATGTTATGATGGCTTAGTCAGTCGCTTGTTTTTCCCGTCTGGTGTCCCGTGCCTAGCCCCTATATAAGCCTAGGTAGAGCAGCTCTAGGAGGACAGAGTGAGAGACGGAGACTGAGAGTCGGCCTAGGCTGCTGCTTTGCTGGTTCTTCTGTCCGCTGTAGTATTGCTTGAGTAAAGGAATAGCTGTAGACGGAACGTGGTCACAGCAACTCAAGATACAACAAGTATAGTGAATTTCATTCGCATAATTAGCCGCATCTAGTGAAGGTATCTTGAAAACGTGTACCACAAATCAAGTGCAGCTATTACCACGATACGGTTATCTATACAACTGATCTAAAGCTCAGTGATATCGCCGCGTTCGCTATATGGTATCGGCATGATACGACGCCGTTCATCTGAAGTTTTATACCTGTGGGAATATGCCACATCGAACAAACAAGTGATACGTGACACTCCTTGAGTGTCAGATAGGCACTCCGCATGATTGTTTTAGCAGACGGGGGCACAGAAACCAACAAGTGTTGCATCCCATTAACCCGACGTTCTATTGTGGGTGACACGGCCGTTCTAAATTTAAATTTCGGCGGACCGTTAGATCAGCGAAGTCGTTTGAATTGTCTGCCGCTCGGATTGCCGGCACGATTGTCTATAGCCACTCACAATGTAGAATGCCAGCGGCGCCCCAATTGTACAGGCGCGTCTTATCTACGCTACACAGCGGGGGCTCCCCCGCTGGGGTGGACGGCGTCGGTTTCTGTAGTGCTACAGTACGACGCTCCTATAACTCGGTTCGATTGCGCGTGCGTGGACGCCTTTCTTAGCGCGTCTTATATGAACGGCGTACTGTACGCGCAGCAAAACCAATGGCGGACGGTATTTTCGGAATTTCGCGAAATTTTACAGAGCGTGAGTATTCGGCAAAAATCAGGCTAAATACACCGCAAATCGCCAAACAATCGACGGATTCACGTTTTGCGGCATCAGAAAGCCCAGACACAACTGTCAACACAATTTCGAAAATTCGACCCCGGGACCCAATTTTTGGCCGGCCGGGTGCCGAAATCACGGTAAAGGCGTCCCAAATCGCAAAACAAACACCGGATTCGTGTTCAGCGTCGTCGAAAACCACCGAAACAAGTGAAATCTCAATTTCGAAAATTTGACCCCGGGATTCAAAAATTCGGCGCGGCCGGGATACGGTACCTCAAAATGGTCAAGACACTTCATCTAGACCAACTTTTGACGCTGAACACGTTGCAATGGTCAATTTGCCGTCAAAGGCACGCTTTCCAACCCAAAAATCCACTCAAAGTCGAAAATCCGAATTTTCCGCTCGGGACCCGGGACTTTTGTGACCGCGGATCTCCCGAACGACAAGACCGATCTCGGCGGTTTTGGTGTCAAATGAAAGGTAATATAAGTGTCCAGGTCAGAAATTAAATTGGCGAGGATCCACCGTCGTAAACTCGAGTTATGATTTTTTAAATGTCGGAAAAAAATTAAAAATGTTGAAATTTCTACCGTACTCCCGCGTCGGACCACCTAGGGAGCCCGTTCCGGTTTTGCTCTGAAGAGCATCCAAGGGCCTACAACATATCCAAAAATCAACAAAATCGACCCACTTTTGCGACAGTTATGGCCTGCATATTTTTTTTTACTTAGCAAAAATTTGAATTTTTGAATTTTCGCAAAATTTTTCCACCGCCGAAATTTTTTCACCCCCCGAGCACGCTGCGCGTCGTCGTAAGCTATCTTTAAAAAAAAATTTGGCTCCCTAGGTGCTTCGTAGCGAGCGCTGGCCCCGGACATGCTAACTGTGGGCTTTTACCGCTCCTATAGCACTCCTTCGCTTTTCAAGCGGCGGAGTGCCAAAAACTTGCCAACTGTTTGGTGCAGTCGTTCTCTACTAGGAATTTCGTTTGGTGTACGCATTTCTGCGTTATGACGCTTTTGACAATTTGTAGAATTTTGGCAAATTGTGGCGTATTTCTACAAAATTCCACAATTGCAAACAATTTCTTTTGTGTTACAAATTATCCGCGGTCTATGCTCTTTCGATTTCTGAAGAAATTTCGCCGCTAGTCCATCAGGCGACAAAATCGATTTTCGACTTTTTTAGATTCTAATTGTAAATATCTCTAAATTGCAGTATTTCAAAGCTGTAGAACCATGTCACAAATTCTTATTGGCTTGCGACCTTTCAATGTTTGCATTCACATTCGTCAATAAATGCCGTTCTATTTTTGTCAGTTTATGAAATTTTGACAAATAATTGCGTATTTCTATGAAATTCCGCATATGCAAAATATTTCTTTTGTGTTACAAGTTGTCCACGGCCTATGTTCTTTCCATTTCTGAAGAAATTTCGCCGCTAGCTCATCAGGCGAAAAAGTCGATTTTCGATATTTTCATATTTTAATTGTAAATATCTCCAAATTGCAATTTTTCAAAACTGAAAAACTATGTCACAAATTCTTACTGGCTTGCGACCTTTCAATTTCTGCATTCACATTTGTCAATAAATTACGTTCTATTTTTGTCAATTTATGAAATTTCGACAAACAATTTCGTATTTCTATTAAATTTCACATCGACAAAAAACTTCTTTTGTGTTACAAATTATCAGCGGTCCGTGCTCTTTCCATTTCTGAAGAAATTTCGCGGCTAGCTCATCAGGTGAAAAAGTCGATTTTCGACATTTTTGAATTTTAATTGTGAATATCTCGAAAATGCGAAATTAGCAACAGAAACGGACATTGGATCCATACTCAGCGACCTTGACTCTACTTGACCACATATGTCACATGTTTTACTTCGGTGCCACGGAAACACAGACACACACACACACACACACAGACACACAGACATTGTCATCCGTATATATACACCTCGCCGCGCTGAGGCGCGGCGAAAAAACACGCTTTGCTCAGCGCTGGTAATAAGCCGTCTTCTGAGCAGGGTGACCAATGGAAACTAATTTGGTTTCAGTTTCAGGTAAAACCATGGCTGAATTTCAGTTTCAATAACTGAAATCGAGTTTCAGTTATTAAGGTCTAGAATGTAGCAACAATAGCCTAGAACCGTGCTTGGAGAATGATATTTTGTAGAATTATAAACAATTTTCTAGTTTGATTATCTTCCTTAGAGAGTTTTGCCAAAATATAAACAAAACTGCTGGTGTTCTCTATGAAAATACACCGAAAACATCTAAATGTTCAGCTTCGAACAACTGAAGCTAAACCGCAAGTTTCAGTCTCGGTTTCAGTTACAGTTGGGACATTCCTGGCAGTTTCAATCCAGTTTCAGTTTCAGTCAACGTGATTGTAACTGAAACTGAAACTAAAAAAATTCCTATTGGTCAACTTGCTTCTGAATAAGCGTATGTCGTTCTGACGCGATCCCAGCGATTGGAGACTGTTGGCGTGAGTCCGAGGGCAAAATCTCCCAAATGCAGCTGCGGAATATCAACTCTTTCGCCGCTGGCGCCGTCTATTGCGTCAACTGAGGAGCACTGATTGTCTTTCCGAGGAATAGCGCTCACGCCAATCACGGGAGAGCGAACCTTTCCGACTGAAAGTGCGACGTCTGCGCTGCGGACTGGCCGATTTTCAGTCTCGTTTAGCGGGGGGGGGGGGGCTTCTGAGACGTCACCAAAGCAGAAACAGCATATTTTGGCTTTTGCATAATGGTGATGGGTCCACGATAGCACCAAGTATCATCGAGAGACGCAGAAGATGGCGCCTGTATACTTATGCGCCACAACTGACAAATAGAACAGCTTCTATCACACGAGCGTTTACGAAGACGCGGCTACTGTAGGCGTCTGTCAGATCAGAACTCGGTTTCTTCTGTGCTTGAAGCATCCTTAGTGTAATGTTCTAAAGGCATATTTACTACACCAAATCAGCTTATGCGCACAATTCAGAAATACGCACACTCAATCGAAACAACTCGCGTAAACAATTTCTGCAACACTGGAGATATTCTAGTAGTCGTTTTGGCATTCCTACTGTATCAGTTGCAAACTCGGGCTGCAATCTGTCCATCGTTGCGTAAAATACTATTCCGCGTAAAAGCCAATTTCGGTATAATAGCTGTCCATCATTACACAACGTATTTATCGAATTTCGTGGAAATTTTGGCGAAAAAAGACATAATTTATTCCAGGAAAAGCGCGAAAAAATGATTAGAACGGCGTATAGAGCGTGTGCGGTTAGTAGGAATCGATTTTTGGCGACGTCACAGCGGAATTTTAGGAAATTTGGCTGTTTTGAGGTGTCAAATTTTGACAATTTTGACGATTTTTGCTGAATAAATTGCATTATTCCGTGTTAATATTTAGACTTGCCGCTCATTGGCAGCTCAAGCATCGTGCTCGAGTAAAAAATTGAGAGAATTTTTGTTTAATTTGTGCTGTTTTGCGCAAATTTTTTGAACTTTTCAGGGAATTTACACGATTTCGTTCCTTTGAGGCAGCGAAACAGATTCTTGCATTGCAGCGGCATTTTGGGTGAGTTTTCTCATAATTTATTGTTTTCTAAAATAAATAAGAATTTAATAAAATAAATTTCTCTTGCATTGCAGCGGCATTTTGGGTGAGTTTTCTCATAATTTATTGTTTTCTAAAATAAATTAGAATTTAATAACCAGGCAAGTCGTCCGGGGGACGCAGTATACTCCACAAATTTGGACTCCTACGCACGGTGACTCCTCTGCTGTTGTGGCCTCCTGACACCCCCAATCGCAAAACTAATGCCGAATTCGTGATCTACATCCCAGAATACCCCAAAATCAACATACAACACCCCTAACTTCCTATGGACTCGCAAAACCAAAATTCTGCACTTGGGGTACGGTATCGTGCAAATTCGTCACATCTATGTTCAAACATCATCTAAACGCTAAACAAATGCCAAATTCGTAATCAGCGCCCCCAAAAACCCCGAAATCGAGTATAATATTGCCAAAGTCGACCGGACACCCAAAATTCAAATGGACGCGGCAGGGTTACTGTAGCTCTGCAAATTTGTCAAAAACACTTTTCTGAACCAGATTTCAACGTAGAATTGTTTAAAACCACTTTTGGAACGATCCGGCAACGCACTCGGGCGCTACAGACGTCAAAACGTGAAAATCGCAATTTTCGACCCCGGAGTCAAAAAAGTTGCAGGAAAATAACTTTTTTGTGTTTCGATCGATTTTTCCCGTTCATGGGCCATTCGATAGAGGACATCTGGGAAGGAGCAACAAAAGCGGTCTCGCCGCTCTAGCTGCTACCTATCGCGCACAGCAACCCGTCAAAGTCGGAAAAGGACAAAAAATCGCGAATTTTTCAAATTTGGCGCCGAAATGGGTCCCGCAGCGATCCAATTCTTTTTTTCCGTGTTCGGCACTATCGAGTACTACAACATATCAAAAGATAGTATATACCATTATATGCAACTTTTTTGAGTTCTACCTTGCCCAACCCATTTTTCAGTACTTTACAAATTTAAATTTTTGAATTTCCCGCCAACGGGGTCCCGCAGCGTGACCCCGTTTGGTGTCCACCTTGCCCACTTACTAGGCCTACCCAACGCAAAAAACCGTTTGCAAATCGGCCGCTTCACGCGCGAACGCCATCCGGTTAAAATAACTGCGTTTCGCGCACAAACGCTATATACTCCACACTTTTTTGTGGAGTATAAAAATATGTATTTAAGTTAATTTCAGCCAACAAAACCATAGAGGTTGAGGGGCCGGCCTTTGCCGAGTCCATAACGGAAGGGGATATTCGCTGGCTGAAAAGTGAGAGGAATTTTAAATTATTTAAGCTACTTTTGCGATAAAAATATGCAAAATGTTTGCATTTTAGAAGTTGGGGATTTCGTACGAACGGACGAAATTGTGGCCGAAGTGGAAACTGACAAGGTTCGATATAATCTAAATCATTTACAATATTTGATTGAAATTTTAAATTTTAAACTTTAAATTTTAAATTTCAGAATATTACATATTGTGATATGATCCTTAAAGTAGTGTGCGATACTCTGTTGCGCTCAAGAGATCACTGTAGAATATAAAATACTATAAAATATAGTTGCTATAAAATACTGCAGAATGAAACACAACACGCAATCAGAGAAAATGCTATGAAATAACAGTACAATACAAATATTAAAAATATTTGAATTAAATTTAGAATTTAATTTGAAATTTAAATTTTAAAGAAAAATTTATAATAGTAATATGAGAATACTACTACTTACTCTGAAATTTTTGACGTTGCACAATTTTCAAACGTTGTATGGTAAGCTTAATGCAATAGAATTATGATAAAATTCCAAAATTGAAAAATCAAAGTATATTTTGTTCTAAAAATTAAATTTCAGACGAGCGTCGAAGTGCCCGCCCCACAAAATGGCACAATCGAAGCGATTTTGGTGGCCGATGGGGAGAAAATAACTGCGAAACAGCCGATTTACCGGCTGAAATTGTCGGAAAATAGTGGGGAAATTTTGAAAGAAGCGTCTCAAATTGAGGCAAAACCTGTTGAAATTCCCGCAACAAAATATCCGTATCCTTTCCAAAGTACACCAAAATACCCGTATCCCTTTCAAATCGCTCCAAAATAGCCATTTCCATGCAAAGTACACCAAAATAGCCATTTCCCCCCAAATTACACCAATATACCCATTTACCATCCAAATTACACCGAAATACCCATTTTCCCCCATTTTCAGGCCCCATACCCACCGAATTGCCTCCCGTACCCCAAATGCCCAGCCAGCCAATGAGCGTCGAGCCTCCCTTTATACCCTCGGTCCCAAAGATACCCCCTCCGGTTGGGACCCCCCAGATGGGACCCCCTCCAGTTGGGACCCCCCAGATGGGACCCCCTCCGGGTTACCCGGCGGGGCCGGGACTGGGTACAGTACCATTGGATGAGAAGGCTATCACCGGGGCCAGAACGGAGACCAGGGTGGGTAATTGATGATTGCAAGATTGGGTTCGCCCGGGATGTATTGTTTTGGGAGGTCTTTTGAGTCGAAATCGATTGGCGTTAGATAGTTTGCAATACAATTACGATTCTAATGAAGTGATGCAATGCTAATGGCCAATAGATTACAGTGCGCCGTGAGCAAATAGCAATACCAACCTACCAATGTCGCGAATGTCGCATTGCTGACATTATTTTTAAATACTATTCTGAATGAAGTATTTTTTTGAAGTGCGCGATGAATGATATTTTCAGTATTGAGTTTTTCACTAGAATCGCACTAAATTATAAAATTAAAGAAGTAATAAGTAGTTTCGAAGCTAATGTTTCTAATTTCGTTCAAAAAACTTAGTTTAAATTTCAGGTAAAAATGAACCGAATGAGGCAGCGCATTGCGCAGCGTTTGAAGGACGCTCAGAACACATACGCTATGCTTACAACCTTCAACGAGTGCGATATGAGGTATTTGTGTGTAATTATGTGGTGTTTTTTGTGGAATATATAGTATTTTTGTGTGAATTTTGTGGATTGTGTGGTGTTTTTGTGTATTTTGTGGTGTTGTGGTGGATTTTATGGTATTTTGAGGGGATTTCGTGGTATTATGGATATTTTGTGGTATTTGGGTTGATTTTGTGCTAGTTTTGTGCATTTGTGGGTTCTTTGAGCGTGTTGTGGTATTTGTGCGGATTGTATGTCGTGAAAGTCTAATTTTGGCTAGTTTAACCTAAAAAAGGACTTTTCGAGTTGAAAAACTAACTTTGTTGCATCGAGCGTCAATTTTGTTGTACCTACTCACGTTTTAATTTCTAATTTTCAAAAATTTCAAATTTTCAGCAACATGGTCGAGCTGCGCAAAAAATACCAAAAGGAATTCACGAAAAAGCACGGAATTAAATTGGGATTTATGTCGCCTTTTATAAAGGCCTCAGCTTACGCTCTGATGGACCAGCCTGTGGTCAATGCGGGTATGGGATTACTGTAGTTTTGTTTTAATTTTGTGGTATTTTGTAGTATTTTGATGCTCAATTCGCGCGTGCGCTGGGGAATTCACAGTCTTGAGTATGGTTCTTTGTGTTGTAGATTAATAGCTTTGTTCTAATTTTGTGAGATTTTGTAGTATTTTGATTACTGTATTGTGCTTGGTGGAAATTCTTGCGGTAATATTGTTATTATTGGTATATTATTTTTATAGTATTTTGATGCTCAATCCGTAGCTTACGAAATGAAATGCACAGTTTTGAGTCACCTATGGTAGTTTGTCTGTAATTTGTTGGATTTGGTGTTATTTTATAGTTGGTTTTATAGTATTTTTGGCATACTGTGATGTATAGTTTTTCCAGTTTTGAGTGACCTATGGTGTCTTGTGGCGTAAGATGTTAAATTTTCTAATTTTGTGCAATTTTGTAAGATTTTGAGGGTTTTTAGTGTAATTTTTGTGTATTTTTTCAGTCATAGACGAAAACGAGATTGTCTACCGCCACTTTATCGACATTAGCGTCGCTGTGGCCACTCCCAGAGGATTGGGTTTGGATTTTGTAGTATTTGTAGTAAATTTGTGGTTATTTTGTGGTAATGTTTAGTAGTTTCTACACAACTTTTTTATTGTTTTGTAGTGATGTGGAGTGGTAGTGATTTTGGTGTGGTTTTATAGTATTGCTGTAGGTAGTATGTAAATGTTGTGTTATTTTTTGTAGTTTTCTGGAGTATTCGAAACTGGTGTTGTACCATTTACTATAAAGGCTATGACTGATAGATATTGTGCGTCCTTTACAAGTGTTGTATTTTATCAGACTTGCAAAACTGTTCTTTTTTGGAGTGTTTTGATTCGTGGAAATTTTTTGTAATTTTGCACTATTAGATTTTTTTGCAGTGGTTCCCGTGCTGAGAAACGTTGAGAATTTGAATTTTGCGCAAATCGAAAAGGAATTGAACGCGCTGGGCGAAAAGGTGGGGGTTTTATTTGTTAGATTGCCATTAATTGGAAATTTATTATATACCATATGCCATTTTGCGCAAATTTTATTTGGGAATAAATTTTGTGATCGCGCAAATGTTTTGGGAGTGTAAAATTGTCGTAGTCGGTCATCTTTGATCTTTGAATAGCCTCGATTTGAATTTTGGCGCCAAAATTGAAATTCAAATTTTCAAATTTAGGCGCGCGACAACAAATTGGCGATAGAAGACATGGAGGGAGGCAGCTTCACCATCTCGAACGGGGGCGTTTTCGGCTCGCTATACGGTAGGTGTTTTTTTTTTTGAAAAATTGTAGTATATTTATTGATTTTAAAATTGATAATGTTTTGTGTGTTTTGGAGCACAGTAGTGCGTAATTCGCTCGTGAAACCTCGATATATCTCTAAAATACAGAAAGTGGCATAAAGTGTAAACTCATATGCTACAGTGTTGAATTTTTTTACAAATTCTTATATTTAATTACATTTTAGGCACCCCAATAATGAACCCGCCCCAGAGCGCGATTTTGGGCATTCACGCGATCAAGGATAGACCCGTGGCCGTAGATGGAAAAGTGAGAGGGCAAAATGTTACTAACTGTATAGAAATTGTAAAAAATTACGATTTCATAGGCGTAGAAAATAGTTTGATGTTGTGAAAATAGGTGAATTTTGGCGAATTTGTGAAGTATAATTTACGAAAATTTTGTTTATTTGTTATTACCTTATTAAAAATAGAAAGTTAATTTCTTATATATTTTATTTTGGCTAATTTTGGACTTTTCTGAATTCGAATTCAGGTCGAAATCCGTCCCATGATGTATCTGGCCTTGACCTACGACCACAGACTAATTGACGGCAGGGAAGCGGTGACGTTTCTGATTAAAATCAAGCAGTTTATAGAAGACCCAAGAAGGCTGTTTTTGGATTTGTAGATGTTTTTGTCTGGCATTTTAGTGGGTTTTGTGCCGTTTTGTGGCATTTTAGTGGGTTTTTGTGAAGTGAAAAAATGACAGTAGGATGGATAGAGAGTGGCCTAATCCAGCTTTACGCGCGTTGCCGGTTGTTTGGGTGGAGTACTGTAGTTGTTTTGGAGTTACTATAAGCATAAGGATGCGGTAGAATGCGTTAGAACTTGTGTTGTTGTGGTTTTCGTTACGTGCTTTTGTGTGCGGTTTCGTTGGAAAACAAATCGAGACTTCAGTAGCTCACGGGCACGGCACTTTACACTCCACTTTGCGTATACAATAAACGGAGTGGTAGAGACTACACTTGTGAGGCAGGAGCTATTTCTTAGCCCATAAACGGAAGGCAAACTAACGTTCTATTCTTCGAATAGACAATGAAAAGCAGTCAACTACCGTGCTATATCTGGCACGCACGCAGAAGCATTCCATCAGAAAGCAGCGGCCTACATATGTGCTTACGAGAGCACATACCTTCCAACCGTCGGCGAATCGACTATGGGGAGCATTCCACAGCCTTTACCGCTCTACTCTAGTCTTAAGCGATCTAACCAGTGTTGAGAATAGGCGAATGTAAGCGACTTTGGAATACCTGGTGTGGGGGTAGTCACCTTGCAGACCTCCATGGGGCCTCCAGTTGATCGTCACCCTTGGACAGCAACGCCACTGCTGGCACCCCTGTTCAGTCTGTTATTGGGTTGCCTGCACCAGGTCATCAACAGCATCCTGCGCTTTGCAGACCTCCATGGGGCCTCCGGTTGATCGTCACCCTTGGACAGCAACGCCACTGCTGGCACCCCTGTTCAGTCTGTTATTGGGTTGCCTGCACCAGGTCATCAACAGCATCCTGCGCTTTGCAGACCTCCATGGGGCCTCCGGTTGATCGTCACCCTTGGACAGCAACGCCACTGCTGGCACCCCTGTTCAGTCTGTTATTGGGTTGCCTGCACCAGGTCATCAACAGCATCCTGCGCTTTGCAGACCTCCATGGGGCCTCCGGTTGATCGTCACCCTTGGACAGCAACGCCACTGCTGGCACCCCTGTTCAGTCTGTTATTGGGTTGCCTGCACCAGGTCATCAACAGCATCCTGCGCTTTGCAGACCTCCATGGGGCCTCCGGTTGATCGTCACCCTTGGACAGCAACGCCACTGCTGGCACCCCTGTTCAGTCTGTTATTGGGTTGCCTGCACCAGGTCATCAACAGCATCCTGCGCTTTGCAGACCTCCATGGGGCCTCCGGTTGATCGTCACCCTTGGACAGCAACGCCACTGCTGGCACCCCTGTTCAGTCTGTTATTGGGTTGCCTGCACCAGGTCATCAACAGCATCCTGCGCTTTGCAGACCTCCATGGGGCCTCCGGTTGATCGTCACCCTTGGACAGCAACGCCACTGCTGGCACCCCTGTTCAGTCTGTTATTGGGTTGCCTGCACCAGGTCATCAACAGCATCCTGCGCTTTGCAGACCTCCATGGGGCCTCCGGTTGATCGTCACCCTTGGACAGCAACGCCACTGCTGGCACCCCTGTTCAGTCTGTTATTGGGTTGCCTGCACCAGGTCATCAACAGCATCCTGCGCTTTGCAGACCTCCATGGGGCCTCCGGTTGATCGTCACCCTTGGACAGCAACGCCACTGCTGGCACCCCTGTTCAGTCTGTTATTGGGTTGCCTGCACCAGGTCATCAACAGCATCCTGCGCTTTGCAGACCTCCATGGGGCCTCCGGTTGATCGTCACCCTTGGACAGCAACGCCACTGCTGGCACCCCTGTTCAGTCTGTTATTGGGTTGCCTGCACCAGGTCATCAACAGCATCCTGCGCTTTGCAGACCTCCATGGGGCCTCCGGTTGATCGTCACCCTTGGACAGCAACGACACTGCTGGCACCCCTATTCAGTCTGTTATTGGGTTGCCTGCACCAGGTCATCAACAGCATCCTGCGCTTTGCAGACCTCCATGGGGCCTCCGGTTGATCGTCACCCTTGGACAGCAACGCCACTGCTGGCACCCCTGTTCAGTCTGTTATTGGGTTGCCTGCACCAGGTCATCAACAGCATCCTGCGCTTTGCAGACCTCCATGGGGCCTCCGGTTGATCGTCACCCTTGGACAGCAACGCCACTGCTGGCACCCCTGTTCAGTCTGTTATTGGGTTGCCTGCACCAGGTCATCAACAGCATCCTGCGCTTTGCAGACCTCCATGGGGCCTCCGGTTGATCGTCACCCTTGGACAGCAACGCCACTGCTGGCACCCCTGTTCAGTCTGTTATTGGGTTGCCTGCACCAGGTCATCAACAGCATCCTGCGCTTTGCAGACCTCCATGGGGCCTCCGGTTGATCGTCACCCTTGGACAGCAACGCCACTGCTGGCACCCCTGTTCAGTCTGTTATTGGGTTGCCTGCACCAGGTCATCAACAGCATCCTGCGCTTTGCAGACCTCCATGGGGCCTCCGGTTGATCGTCACCCTTGGACAGCAACGCCACTGCTGGCACCCCTGTTCAGTCTGTTATTGGGTTGCCTGCACCAGGTCATCAACAGCATCCTGCGCTTTGCAGACCTCCATGGGGCCTCCGGTTGATCGTCACCCTTGGACAGCAACGACACTGCTGGCACCCCTATTCAGTCTGTTATTGGGTTGCCTGCACCAGGTCATCAACAGCATCCTGCGCTTTGCAGACCTCCATGGGGCCTCCAGTTGAACCCCCCCCTTGGACAACAACCCCCACTGCTGGCACCCCTATTCAGTCTGTTATTGGGTTGCCTGCACCAGGTCATCAACAGCATCCTGCGCTTTGCAGACCTCCATGGGGCCTCCGGTTGATCGTCACCCTTGGACAGCAACGACACTGCTGGCACCCCTATTCAGTCTGTTATTGGGTTGCCTGCACCAGGTCATCAACAGCATCCTGCGCTTTGCAGACCTCCATGGGGCCTCCAGTTGATCGTCACCCTTGGACAGCAACGCAGCCCCACTGCTGGCACCCCTAGCTGTTATGGTCCCTCAACAAGCAACAAACAGCATCCTGCGCTTTGCAGACCTCCATGGGGCCTCCAGTTATCGTCACCCCTGGACACCAACACCCCCCCGGCACCCCTCAGTCTGTTATTGGGTTGCCTGCACCAGGTCATCAACAGCATCCTGCGCTTTGCAGACCTCCATGGGGCCTCCAGTTGATCGTCACCCTTGGACAGCAACGCCACTGCTGGCACCCCTGTTCAGTCTGTTATTGGGTTGCCTGCACCAGGTCATCAACAGCATCCTGCGCTTGGCAGACCTCCATGGGGCCTCCGGTTGATCGTCACCCTTGGACAGCAACCACACTGCTGGCACCCCTGTCCAGCCTTTTATTTCCAGGTTGCCTGCACCAGGTCATCAACAGCATCCTGCGCTTTGCAGACCTCCATGGGGCCTCCAGTTGATCGTCACCCTTGGACAGCAACGCCACTGCTGGCACCCCTGTTCACCACCACCGTTGATCGTCACCCTTGGACAGCAACGCCACTGCTGGCACCCCTATTCAGTCTGTTATTGGGTTGCCTGCACCAGGTCATCAACAGCATCCTGCGCTTTGCAGACCTCCATGGGGCCTCCGGTTGATCGTCACCCTTGGACAGCAACGACACTGCTGGCACCCCTATTCAGTCTGTTATTGGGTTGCCTGCACCAGGTCATCAACAGCATCCTGCGCTTTGCAGACCTCCATGGGGCCTCCGGTTGATCGTCACCCTTGGACAGCAACGCCACTGCTGGCACCCCTATTCAGTCTGTTATTGGGTTGCCTGCACCAGGTCATCAACAGCATCCTGCGCTTTGCAGACCTCCATGGGGCCTCCGGTTGATCGTCACCCTTGGACAGCAACGCCACTGCTGGCACCCCTGTTCAGTCTGTTATTGGGTTGCCTGCACCAGGTCATCAACAGCATCCTGCGCTTTGCAGACCTCCATGGGGCCTCCGGTTGATCGTCACCCTTGGACAGCAACGACACTGCTGGCACCCCTGTTCAGTCTGTTATTGGGTTGCCTGCACCAGGTCATCAACAGCATCCTGCGCTTTGCAGACCTCCATGGGGCCTCCAGTTGATCGTCACCCTTGGACAGCAACGCCACTGCTGGCACCCCTGTTCAGTCTGTTATTGGGTTGCCTGCACCAGGTCATCAACAGCATCCTGGGCTTTGCAGACCTCCATGGGGCCTCCAGTTGATCGTCACCCTTGGACAGCAACGACACTGCTGGCACCCCTGTTCAGTCTGTTATTGGGTTGCCTGCACCAGGTCATCAACAGCATCCTGCGCTTTGCAGACCTCCATGGGGCCTCCAGTTGATCGTCACCCTTGGACAGCAACGCCACTGCTGGCACCCCTGTTCAGTCTGTTATTGGGTTGCCTGCACCAGGTCATCAACAGCATCCTGCGCTTTGCAGACCTCCATGGGGCCTCCAGTTGATCGTCACCCTTGGACAGCAACGCCACTGCTGGCACCCCTGTTCAGTCTGTTATTGGGTTGCCTGCACCAGGTCATCAACAGCATCCTGCGCTTTGCAGACCTCCATGGGGCCTCCGGTTGATCGTCACCCTTGGACAGCAACGCCACTGCTGGCACCCCTGTTCAGTCTGTTATTGGGTTGCCTGCACCAGGTCATCAACAGCATCCTGCGCTTTGCAGACCTCCATGGGGCCTCCAGTTGATCGTCACCCTTGGACA
>JASAMZ010011233.1:0-43327 GCA_030248115.1 Linhomoeus sp. GSCO2_2
CACTCCTGTTTCTGTGTTACGTCAACTGCTTCAGGCAGATCAGGCTGTCGAACGGCTGTCAGATTGGACTCTTTGCAGACGACATATGCCTGTACAAGCCAGTGCCAAAAGAAGGAGATTATGCGGATTTTCAAATCGATATTGGCGCGGTAAATAGAATGGTGGAGTCTAGGCACCTCAGTTTACAACCGCCAAAGTGCAAATGGTTGCTCTTCTCTCTTTCGCCCAGACGCGTGTCTGCCCCAGATTTGTTCTTGAATGGTGTCAAACTAGAGCGAGTTGACGAGTGGCGCTATTTGGGAGTGACATTAGACGCAAAACTGTCCTTCATCCCCCACGCTGCATCGGCCGCTGTAAAGGCGAAGCGCGCAATCGGAGTGCTCTGTCGTAAATTCCGCGGCCTAGCTCCGAACTCTGTACTGTTACGGGTGTATAGCGGGTGCATTCTTCCGGCTCTCCTCTACGGCGCGGAGATTTGGTACCCCGCTGTTCAGTACTGTAGGCGTGACACTGAAAGAATACAACGAATGATGGCGCGTCTTTTGTGCAATGATTTCCGGTGCACCTACGCGAGTTTACTGACGCGTCTCGGCTGGACTCCCGTGTGGCGGCGCGTATTGGTCATGAGACTCCGCCTATTCTACAAGCTCTACCATAATAGCCATTTCGATGGTCTCATCACTCGCCCTGTAAATAGGCGCAGCGCCCGTCTGAGTCACTCGTGCGCGGTTTCATTACAGTGCTCGAAAGTAGCAATCAGCAACCTTTTCCTCCACTACTCTGCAAAGATTTGGAATTTATTGCCGGAATATGTCGTATCGGCTTCCATGAGTGGTCTCTCTCGCTATCTAAATAGTGATTCGTTTCTGGATTTACTCCGCGATAGACGCATACTACCCGAGGTAGAGATAAACTAGTCATTCTGTAGCTTCTCCTTTACCTGACTGTTCTTGGTTTGCTGGTCCGCCCCATTCGCCTGGCGATTGGATTACGGTACTATGGTACTGTGTCGGTTTGGTCCAGAAGAAACTTTGAACTTTGAGCAGGAGATGTTGAGACCCCATCCCGATGGACATGGGCACACATCGCACATGTAATAGATGCTAGTAGCTGACATTTGTCCTCCAGCAATACATTTGGTGTTCTTCATGTGCGCGCGCGGTCGGTTGCCTCAAGACTACGTTGCCGAAACACGGGAGAATTGAAGACGTGACTTTCTGAGCGCCACAATAGGCTAATCGCTTAATTGAACTGTGTCAGGCTTTAATGGACCGCTTGAATTATCGTGCTGAATCGTACCGTCTCTCGTCGCGCTCGTAAACATGCTTAATGCAGACGGCGGTAGAACGAACTGTTACTTGCTGTGTGCCGAATATTCGTTTGACAAACAGTTCTTGTGTCTGTTGCACGAGGCACAAGGATAGTCTGCTTATAGTTGATTATCCAAGCTTGCTTTGTGTTGTCAGCGTCAGCTCTGCTACCGACTGTCTCTTGAGTGGTTCCAATGACGCAAACACGGGAATCAACGGCAAACAGTGTTACACAACTGGAACAAAGTTTCGCATTGACACAAAAAAACTGGCTCGACGTCTCAGCTGGATACGCGTCTAGCGGACGATAATCCAAAAGGTCTTGTGGTTGAAGAATGTCGAATTCCTCTCCGAAACGCACGACGAAGGCCCATCTGTGGCGCACGAAACACAGCGTAGTGCAGCGCTGTACTAGGAGAAAGACCTGTTCGTCTTTGTTTTCATTCGTCACTGCGCCGTGAAATTTGGCGAAGAGGAGAAGGCCATTGGAAGTATTGTCGTCCCTCCCAACCACAAGGATATTGTTCTCCTCGTAGACTTGGCCACACATGGTTAACTTTGTGGACAAATTGATCTCAGTCGAGTTTGAGTCGGCAGGCAACAGTCTGGCAAGTTTCTCTGCGCAAGCCAGACCGTCCAGTCGCACCTTGTTGAACACCCACTTTCGCCGTGTACAGACTATACATCGACCATAATTGGTACTTCCTGGCCAACGAATACGGCACGTTCCTAAAAGAACGGTACATTCACCTTTCATCAAATCAAGAGCAAGACTGTTCGATTAGAGCGAGATAAGCCCAATTGCAGTCTCACCCCCCCCCCCCCCCCCCCCCCCACCAAACCTCCACCGCCAGGTTCACTATAGGGTATCATCGATGTGCTAACTGAAGAGCTAAGTGCTACACGGTACCAACGAATGAATACAGCACGATCAGACTCACTTGAAGTTGCGCATGATGTGGGCATATCTTTTGAAGAAGTTGACGGCCATCTGCTTGTTGCACAGCCAATTTTTGTAAGGCGGTCCAGTCCGCCTACAGTAGAACCCGTAGTGCGTGAGATAGTGCTGCTTGGGGGTCAGTGACGTGACTTCTTATAGCCGACAGAAAAAGCGCAGGTGTTCAGCATAGAGTTCCTCAAATCGGCTAATCATGCCGTCAGTCCAGATATGATTAAACAGCAGGCTCATTATCCGTCTATATGACAAGTAGTGCTTCCAGTACTAAACGTTGTCTGGATCAACCATGTCGCCAACGATTAATGGCAGCAGCGTAGACAAGGGGGGGGGGGGGCTATATCTGAATAAGTGCCCCCTAGTTCTGAATGAGTACCCCCAAAGTCGGAGTGAGTGCCCCCAAATTCTGAATGAGTGCCCCAATGTTCTAAGTGTGGCGTTTATCTAATCACGATGTGGCTGCTGCCGCAGGGCCAAGAATCTCGTCTGTGGGGAGTCGTTATACCGTGTTCGTTCTTATCGATCGTACCGCGTTCGTGAGGACATTCAAGGATAGCCTTGAAATTACATTGGAGTGTCCATGTTCATTACATTGAAGTGTCCATTGGACTATTCCGAAGGTTACATAGTAGTCGCGTTTGCCCAAGGTGACTCTTGAAACTTGATACACGAATTCCTAAGCTGTTTCCAAGAATCGCGAAAGAGAGTATGCCCAATCGATTTTGATGAAATTTCTGATATAAGGACACATTGGGGTGTAACTGGTTTTAGTTAGCACACCTACTTACCTCTGTTTCCAGAACCAACAGCTGAACTTGTGCTACACCGGCGATAGGAGAACTCTAGGGCATATTTTGCTGTCGTTGACGCTTTGTTGAGAAGACAAGCTGTGTGTGTAAAAAGTTCAACCTATACTTTGTGTCTGTCAAATTTTGGTGAACAGTATAGTGAACTTTGTACACATCGCTAGCCGCATCTGGAGAAAGTGTCTTGAGAATGACGTGTACCTTAATGCCAAGTGCACCTATCCCCACGATACGGTTGTCTGTACAGCTGATCTGAAGCTCAGTGATATCGCCGCGTTCGCTATATGTTATCGGCACGATACGACGCCGTTTATCTGATGTTTCCTACCTGTGTGAAAACGTCACATCCAACAAAAAAACTTGCCAACAGTTTGGTGCGAGCGAATTCCTGTTTTCAGCGTACGCATTTCTGTTTCCGAGTGCACATTCATCAGTAAACAGCTGTTCTGGCCATCTGACGAAAATCTCGATTTTGAGATATTTTTAAATTTTAATTCTAAATATCTCTAAATCGGAATTTATTAAATCTGTAAAAGTATGTCACAAATTCTTATTGGCATACGGCCTTACCATTTCTGCGTTTAAATTCGTAAAGAAACGACGTTCTATTTTGTTGATTTATGGAATTTTGAAAAATAATCACGTATTTCTATTAAATTCCACATTTGCAAAAAATTTCTCTTGCGTTACAAATTATCCGCAGTCTATACTCTGCCGCTATATCTTCAGGTGAAAAAGTCGATTTTCGACATTTTCATATTTTGATTGAAAATATCTCGAAATTGCAATTTTTAAAAACTTCAAAACTATGTCACAAATTCTTATCGTATACGACCTTTCCATTTCTGCCATCACATTCGTCATCAAATGACTTTGTATTTTAGTCAATTTATGCAATTTTGACAAATAATCGCGTATTTCTATTAAATTCCACATCTGCAAAAAATTTCTTTTGTGTTACAAATTATCCGCGGTCCATACTCCTTCCATTTCTGAAGAAATTTTGCGGCTAACGCACCAGACGAAAAAGTCGATTTTCGACATTTTCGAATTTTAATTGCGAATATCTCGAAAATGCGAAATTAGCAACAGAAACGGACATCGGATCCGTACTCAGCGACCTCGAGTCTACTTGACCACATATGTCACACATTTTACTTCGGTGCCACGGAAACACAGACACACAGACAGACACACACACACACACACAGACATTGTCAACCGTATATATGTCACAGGCGATGGCCGTCTTCAGGCGATAGCCGTCTAGACGGCTATCGCCTGGTCGATCAGGCTGCGGCCGTCTAGACGGCTATCGCCTGATGCGTCAGGCCGCGGCCGTCTAGACGGCAATCGCCTGATGCGTCAGGCGATGGCCGTCTTTCTTTCTCTGTATTAGTTTCGGACACAGTATATTCCTTCCAGTTCAGGCTATGCTTGGGCTCGCCCTGCGCCCACAGTTCACAAGAGTCAGTTGGCGTCGCAGTCTGGCGGGTCGAAGCTTAGGCTTAACGCGACCGGTGACCGACTGACCGACCGACGAAGTTGGTGGTCGCGCTAAGCCTCAGTTGAGACCCGCCAGGCGCGACGCCGACAGAGTTTTAGTGCAAACTGTAAGTGGTGTGCGCACTCCTCCATTTACTTCACCTCCTGCTCAGTCCTGCTGTGCCCTTTCCCTGCTAGCGCTGGCGACAGCTTGAATTTTGAAGACGGCTGTTGACTGGTCCATCAGGCGATAGCCGTCTTTTCGAGCAGAAGACGGCCATCGCCTGACGCACCAGGCAATGGCCGTCTTTTCCCGGAGAAGACGGCCGCGGCCTGATCGACCAGGCGATAGCCGTCTAGACGGCAATCGCCTGAAGACGGCTACTGACTGCAACATATATATGTCGTAGCCCAACATGGTATTCAGCCCAATCTGGGATTGGGCTAGCCCAACATGGGATCCCTTGTTGGACTAGCCCATCATGGGATCGCGCATCACGCGAGCGGCTGGCGCACATCGCGAGATCTCCCCCACTGATTTGCAAGGCGGCGCTTGGTGATGTATGGCGCCTCTGTCCAACCTAATGACCCCCCACACCACACGCTATTCGCCGCTTGTCAGACAAGCCCCCCCCCCGCGATTGACATGGCCTTGCAAAATCAGATGTCTCGCAGTCTGCTGCTCAAGGAGACGAATAAGCTTGTCGTGGTGTTGTCCAACTCCAAGCTCACAACCCTTTTGCGAGAGCATCACGATGACGCTAACCATCCTGGGAGGGACGTGGTGAAGCACTCGTTGTCACAAATATACGCAGCAGGCTGAGAGACGAGACATTGCAGTCGGCGACCATGTCATGGTGTCCATACCCAGAACAGACCGAAGCAACCTGTGCCCTCGCAACTTCTCGAGGCCAAAGTGGTGAAGCAGCAAGGAGAGGTGACTTTTCTGGGAACAAGCGAAAGCACAATCGCGAGCAGTTGCAAAGAACCGGCGATAGGAGAACTCTAGGGCATATTTTGCTGTCGTTGACGCTTTGTTGAGAAGACAAGCTGTGTGTGTAAAAAGTTCAACCTATACTTTGTGTCTGTCAAATTTTGGTGAACAGTATAGTGAACTTTGTACACATCGCTAGCCGCATCTGGAGAAAGTGTCTTGAGAATGACGTGTACCTTAATGCCAAGTGCACCTATCCCCACGATACGGTTGTCTGTACAGCTGATCTGAAGCTCAGTGATATCGCCGCGTTCGCTATATGTTATCGGCACGATACGACGCCGTTTATCTGATGTTTCCTACCTGTGTGAAAACGTCACATCCAACAAAAAAACTTGCCAACAGTTTGGTGCGAGCGAATTCCTGTTTTCAGCGTACGCATTTCTGTTTCCGAGTGCACATTCATCAGTAAACAGCTGTTCTGGCCATCTGACGAAAATCTCGATTTTGAGATATTTTTAAATTTTAATTCTAAATATCTCTAAATCGGAATTTATTAAATCTGTAAAAGTATGTCACAAATTCTTATTGGCATACGGCCTTACCATTTCTGCGTTTAAATTCGTAAAGAAACGACGTTCTATTTTGTTGATTTATGGAATTTTGAAAAATAATCACGTATTTCTATTAAATTCCACATTTGCAAAAAATTTCTCTTGCGTTACAAATTATCCGCAGTCTATACTCTGCCGCTATATCTTCAGGTGAAAAAGTCGATTTTCGACATTTTCATATTTTGATTGAAAATATCTCGAAATTGCAATTTTTAAAAACTTCAAAACTATGTCACAAATTCTTATCGTATACGACCTTTCCATTTCTGCCATCACATTCGTCATCAAATGACTTTGTATTTTAGTCAATTTATGCAATTTTGACAAATAATCGCGTATTTCTATTAAATTCCACATCTGCAAAAAATTTCTTTTGTGTTACAAATTATCCGCGGTCCATACTCCTTCCATTTCTGAAGAAATTTTGCGGCTAACGCACCAGACGAAAAAGTCGATTTTCGACATTTTCGAATTTTAATTGCGAATATCTCGAAAATGCGAAATTAGCAACAGAAACGGACATCGGATCCGTACTCAGCGACCTCGAGTCTACTTGACCACATATGTCACACATTTTACTTCGGTGCCACGGAAACACAGACACACAGACAGACACACACACACACACACAGACATTGTCAACCGTATATATGTCACAGGCGATGGCCGTCTTCAGGCGATAGCCGTCTAGACGGCTATCGCCTGGTCGATCAGGCTGCGGCCGTCTAGACGGCTATCGCCTGATGCGTCAGGCCGCGGCCGTCTAGACGGCAATCGCCTGATGCGTCAGGCGATGGCCGTCTTTCTTTCTCTGTATTAGTTTCGGACACAGTATATTCCTTCCAGTTCAGGCTATGCTTGGGCTCGCCCTGCGCCCACAGTTCACAAGAGTCAGTTGGCGTCGCAGTCTGGCGGGTCGAAGCTTAGGCTTAACGCGACCGGTGACCGACTGACCGACCGACGAAGTTGGTGGTCGCGCTAAGCCTCAGTTGAGACCCGCCAGGCGCGACGCCGACAGAGTTTTAGTGCAAACTGTAAGTGGTGTGCGCACTCCTCCATTTACTTCACCTCCTGCTCAGTCCTGCTGTGCCCTTTCCCTGCTAGCGCTGGCGACAGCTTGAATTTTGAAGACGGCTGTTGACTGGTCCATCAGGCGATAGCCGTCTTTTCGAGCAGAAGACGGCCATCGCCTGACGCACCAGGCAATGGCCGTCTTTTCCCGGAGAAGACGGCCGCGGCCTGATCGACCAGGCGATAGCCGTCTAGACGGCAATCGCCTGAAGACGGCTACTGACTGCAACATATATATGTCGTAGCCCAACATGGTATTCAGCCCAATCTGGGATTGGGCTAGCCCAACATGGGATCCCTTGTTGGACTAGCCCATCATGGGATCGCGCATCACGCGAGCGGCTGGCGCACATCGCGAGATCTCCCCCACTGATTTGCAAGGCGGCGCTTGGTGATGTATGGCGCCTCTGTCCAACCTAATGACCCCCCACACCACACGCTATTCGCCGCTTGTCAGACAAGCCCCCCCCCCCCCCCCGCGATTGACATGGCCTTGCAAAATCAGATGTCTCGCAGTCTGCTGCTCAAGGAGACGAATAAGCTTGTCGTGGTGTTGTCCAACTCCAAGCTCACAACCCTTTTGCGAGAGCATCACGATGACGCTAACCATCCTGGGAGGGACGTGGTGAAGCACTCGTTGTCACAAATATACGCAGCAGGCTGAGAGACGAGACATTGCAGTCGGCGACCATGTCATGGTGTCCATACCCAGAACAGACCGAAGCAACCTGTGCCCTCGCAACTTCTCGAGGCCAAAGTGGTGAAGCAGCAAGGAGAGGTGACTTTTCTGGGAACAAGCGAAAGCACAATCGCGAGCAGTTGCAAAGAGTGAAGGGCGCGAAACAGGAGTTCACTGTTCCTGCCAAGTCGGTGTCTGTGATCGGGGGCGGGGGCATGCACGCCAACACATCATACAGTAAGAAGGGCGCCCCAGTGTCGTTGTGCAAATGCAAACCAGCTGTTCGACCGGATGATGTGCGTGCCGCAAGAACGGTGTGCCCTGCGGGAGCAAATGCCACGTGCGTAGCAAAACGTGCACGAATTAACTGGTACATGTTTGTATGCCGCGCTTCGTATCTGCTTTCTGGTACATGGCTGTTCTCTGAATCGTCTATTGTTTACTCGCCGCATAATGGAAGAGCGAAAAGTGGCGAATAGCGTGTGGTGTGGGAGGGCATTGGGTTGGACAGAGGCGCCATACATCACCAAGCGCCGCCTTGCATATCAGTGGGGAGATCTCGCGATGTGCGCCAGCCGCTCGCGTGATGCGCGATCCCATGATGGGCTAGTCCAACAAGGGATCCCATGTTGGGCTAGCCCAATCCCAGATTGGGCTGAATACCATGTTGGGCTACGACATATACACCTCGCCGCGCTGAGGCGCGGCGAAAAAATGTTGGGTTGCATGTTGAAACGCAGAGTGAAAAGAACAAAGCGTTCTTCAGGGTATACCAACAGATGGTCATCGCACAGCCCGTCACCCAAACCTGGCCTGGCCAGTCAATCTTCTCGTAACGCAGCAGTGGATTCAAATGGTGGTTTGGGTTGTCTAGATACCAAACGAGCTTGACTGGGCTTTTCTTAACATCTCGCGCTCCTTGAGATACTCCCCGCATAGGTGTATCAATTGTGGGTGGTAAATTCCAAAATTCTCTCTAATTAGACGTCGCCGTTCCACTCTTTTATAGTTCTGGTCTGCTCTATAATATGCCTCCGCCGGCGCAACCAATGCGTCGTCCTCATGATCCATCGGTGAGCATGTGCCTGAATGTGGCTGACAATTTTGAATGGAATCGATGCAACTTGACGCGTGCCCAAGCAAGTGTAAGCGCAGTGGACACATAGGTAACTCAACCAGGTATGGCGATCACGGGCAGCTTCTGGTTATATTGGATGTTGCGATCGGTTGTTCCACAATTTCGCTTTGAGCTTTGAGCACACTTTGGGAAATCGCCATTTCTACAGCCACTACTACTAATCAATTGTGATCGACGGGTCGTCAAACATCGACGGATCAATACAATCTAAGTTTTCGCGGCGGCGATCTCCGCTCGCAGTGTTCCAAGTAGGCGAACGTCGACCCGAAGAGGTATGTGGGCATGCACGTGATGGTGGATGCGTTGGAATGGGCACTCCACGATGTAGAGGGCCATGTCAACTGCGGTAGTCCGCCATGGGCCCACTATGAGCTGTTTGGCTAGCTCCATCATCACCGAGCTCCTGAAATTGCGACAAAATTAATAGTATGGAGCAAGAAGAAATTGCAAGCTAACGTGATTTGATCCACGGAGACCTCGCGCATCGTCAACAAAAGCTATTGTTGCACGAGTGCAGTTTATCGACTGGACTGGCCTAAATCAGCCGGTACGGCGACGACGACGATTATGAAACGTCGAAAATGGAGACCTGGGAGTCAATTTCGTGAGCTCCGGCAGCACGATGTGATGGGTGCAGCTGTCGCGAAAGTCGAAGCTTGCGCATGGGCCTCCCCTGCTGGCAGTCGAGACAGGCCTTCTTCATGGCCTCAGGCAGAAACGACAGAGCCCTTTTGCCGTTCGGTGAAGACAATGGTTAGAGACATTGTTGGACAAAGTGAAGCTTTCGGATTGGAAGTCGAACTGGAAAGGAGTGATATGGACTGGCGGTTGCCAACGAGACTATGTATCAATGTGTACTATGTACGCGCGGCCTGTCTGTTGTTCGAGATGGGGCGTTAGGGGTTTGGGCATACTCTAAGTGTTAAATCCCCCTTACCTACGCTGCGAAAGAAGGGGGTAACTCGCCTATACTTTACAAGTTAATCTTCTATACCTACGTACACACTCGAGTAGGGATTCTCTTTACGTGCTTGGGTGAACCCTTGGGAGAAAATACTTCAGCCTGCAAAAGCATAAATCCAAGGTGGACAACGGGTGTTTGCCCTGTCGAATAAGTCAAGCGACAGACCCTTACTGGAATCTGCAGCGCGAAGAAATTTGCATAGTACCGGGTGTGTCCGATCGAATTTGAGTCACTTCATTGAAACCTTGTCAACGTATGTACGCCCTGCACCCAAACTGTTTGGAGCCTAGAAGACGAAGAGAAACGGCAAATGCGCACTAGCAAACATTTGCGTACCACGTAAATACGTAGGAACTTTCCATCTCATTCGATGGTCGTCAGGCGGCAACGCGAGGTTAACAGCTGCAGTGTTCTTCCTCTGTTTGGCTTGTTGGAGAACGAAGGCAGCGTGATCCACTGCCATCGCGATCCCATGCATGTTTTGATGGAAGCAATGTTCTACTCAACGTCTATTTGTGTAGGGTTAAGTACCAATCTTGCAAAATAACTTTCAAGAAAGAGTTAGACGTCAGCGCGAACGACCGTCGAATCCAGACGAATACAGCGCCCTAGGGGGGTAGAAAACGTCGCTTTTGTGTAATGTGAAGAGGGAGATTGTCGCGAACGATTGTCGCGTGCTGTGTCTAGTCGTCGGGAGAAAACATCGAGGAATCTCTCTGTCGAAAAGCAAAGAAGCTACATGCCTACCTACAAACAAACCACACAACACCGACTTCACTAACAGTAGAGATCGACAGCCTTTTGAAGCACGAAACCATACATAAGTAGAATACTCTGTAGTCCTCAATGAGTAGGCTGCGTCCGTAGTCAGTCACTAAACCTATTGACTGCAGTTCAGTTCAGCACCATCGAGTCACAGAGGATATCTTGCGTCAAACAATCTTTGGCTGCTACGCGATCTTTTGGACGATTGCAGCGGTCATACTGCGACGAAGCTCCTGTAACGATTCTTTTGGGCGACGTTTCCAGTTCTGCATAAAGTGTGAATTGTATACCCAGGCTAAGTACACCCACACACACACACACTTTCACTGGCAGGCACGTCGGAGCGGGTCAGAAATAGGCGGGCCGCCCTCACGCAGTAATTATGCAGGGTGCGCGGAGCTGAGTGAGCGAGCGTGAATCGGGCCGACAGTGACAGCCCTGACAGCTTTGTCGACTCATGCGCTGTGGCGAAAGCGCAAATACTCCTATTGTGCGGCGGATAAGCGGTTGCATTAGAGGCTTCAGTGCGCGCATTGCCGTTCGCATTACTGAGTTCGCGGATTACCGTACTTCCTGTGAATGTCTCTCGCCTCTTCTTTGCCGGGCCATTCACAAAATTGTTTGCTAGGGCACGGGAACGCACTCGTTTAGCTTCTTCTAAGCATACTCAATGAAGCCATAGATGCAGGGAAGGTGAACTGAGCCTAGCATCGCCCTGTGCGTTCAGAGTAAGAATTCGTGACTCTGAATGAGTGCGCGCTTGACGTCAGCTCGGCGCGTTCCTCCATGAACATTCATCGAGTGAAGACACGCCCTTTCAATACCCAACTGTGAAGCGTCGACGATTCTGAATTCGGGAAACGCTCCATTCACACCCGAACAAAATTTGTCATGGCTTCACAAATCGGTCTTTTGCTTCTGTCGTCTGTGGCGGTTCTGGCTCCCTTCGCAGTGGGGGGTCAGGCCGAGGAGCAGCCCTGGCTTGAAGACGCAGTGCGGCACCCTGCAGTGAGTGCGCTAAAGCTTCTTTGGACTAATTTGACGCGCGTTGGCAAAGGCGGCGTGCACCTTATGTTGGTGGCAGAGGGATCCGAGCGCCAAGTTTGGCAAACGGATCAAAGACAAGAATGTGGGTGATTTTCAGAAATGAGGGAAATGTAGGTCTTCGATTGTGAACGTTTTTCGTTGCATCTAATGTTAGTGTCGGCCAGCGTTTCATACAAAATTCATCTTAATTGTTGTATAGTATAGTGTAGTATTGGTAGAGAATTTTGCATTGTCCTTAGCCCGTAGGAGAATCTCTATGGTCAAAGCGCATAGGCAATCTGCAGAGCATGAAGGAGATAATGCAATCATCAAATTCAGTGCACCGCAGGGCATTACAGTTAGATCTCAAGTCATTTGACACTGTGCCCCTGCCAGAGCCTACATTTAGGATTACACCAGCTCCTGCGCCTGTAAATACACAATAGACACTTGGGTTTAGCCTGTAGACAATTGGGTTTACCCCATAGGAGATTTCAGACAGATCTGAAGTCATTCGACCCTATGCCCCTGCCAGTGACTATGTTTAGGATTGCACCAGCTATCGTGCCTTCAAATACACAATAGACTCATGGGTTTATCCCGTCGACATTTGTGATTAGCCCGTAGGACATTTCAGAAAGATCTCAAGTCACTTGACCCTGCGCCCCTGCCAGTGCCTATGTTCAGGACGGCACCAGCCTCTGTGCCTGTAAATACACAATAGACACTTGGGTTTAGCCCATAGACAATTGGGTTTAGCCCATACGACATTTCAGATAGATTTCAAGTCATTTGCCCCTGTGCCCCTGCCAGTTCCTACATTTATGGTTGACACATTCAACAATGTTTCAGTGGTTTGTAGTTTAGTCATTGCTCAATTCAACAATGTTTCAGTGGTTTGTACTTTAGTCATTACTCAACTGACTACTATTCTGTTAGGCATACTGTAGTCAGGTCATGCCAAAATACAGTAGATTCCAAATAGATGAATTTATGAAATTATCAATTTTGCCATCAGACAAAGTCCACAATAGGAGACGCTCTATTCCAGACAATGGTGGTTCTTTTGATGTATAGATCATTGCGATCCGTCGCTGCTGTCAAGAGTTATCGTGTTAACAAACAAACAGACACACACAATGGCGCTTAGTATATAGGAGGACTAATATATAGGATTAGTAGGCATCCTCAGTGTTGCTGATTTGTGTTGCTGTGTTGTCTAGTCTTTCTGGAAGCTGACATTTGTCCTCCGCTTCGAAAGTCGGTTGATGGGCGCCTGTTAGCTCTTGTCGGGCAAAATCCGCCTGCGTTCTGTCGAGGCCAAGCCATACTACAGTATGCTAGACACTACGTCCGATCTGACATGGCGGTGCGGCGCTAACTGAGCAGGGCCTAATTGTTTAGAGAGCCCACTTCGGAATCAGTGCAGTTCAACATCAACGAAGTCAAGAAAGAGCATACAAAGTCTTCCCCCGACTACCTGCACAAGCAAGGATACACCACCGAAGAAATTGATCAGGAGTGCTTGCAAATTATGGTTTAAAATTCTGGTGTATATGAATTTCTTTTTAAGAAGCTGGCGACCACCAATGACGAATTTTCCTCCACCTTCCACCGCGACTCAAAAGTGCGTTATGAATGCGCTGATCATCTCTGACCAACTGATTCACTCGCAGGAACGGCACGGCGACCCACCGGCCACCGCTCGCACTAGCGATCACAATGCAACAATGAGAGCATTTGCTTGTGACGCGACTGACATTTGTCCTCCGCTGGTGGATACGACACCTGCGATGTACGGATTCACAGCATCAATACTGACTAGCCGTTCCTTCCCGTTGCAGAGGAAATGGTGATTTGATTAGCGCGGCATGTACGTAGCGCCAGCGTAAGCATCGCTGTGTTGATCGTCAGTAGTCGGGCGGGGAGAGGGAGGGGCTTTGGGCTTGTGTTGGCGCGAAAGATTGTTTCACTTGCAGTACACGGAGAGAGATCAGGATTAGAAACAGATGAGGTGTTTACAGGAGGCTTTCAAAGACGCGAACAAATCACTAAAAGGCTTACGAAACCGCGAAACAAATCACTGCAAGGCTTACAAAGCCGCGAACAAATCACTGCCAGGCTTACGAAGCCGCGAAACAAATCACTGCAAGGCTTACAAAGCCGCGAACAAATCACTACCAGGCTTACGAAGCCGCGAAACAAATCACTGCAAGGCTTACAAAGCCGCGAACAAATCACTGCCAGGCTTACGAAGCCGAGAAACAAATCACTGCAAGGCTTACAAAGCCGCGAACAAATCACTGCCAGGCTTACGAAGCCGCGAAACAAATCACTGCAAGGCTTACAAAGCCGCGAACAAATCACTGCCAGGCTTACGAAGCCGCGAAACAAATCACTGCAAGGCTTACAAAGCCGCGAACAAATCACTACCAGGCTTACGAAGCCGCGAAACAAATCACTGCAAGGCTTACAAAGCCGCGAACAAATCACTGCCAGGCTTACGAAGCCGAGAAACAAATCACTGCAAGGCTTACAAAGCCGCGAACAAATCACTGCCAGGCTTACGAAGCCGAGAAACAAATCACTGCAAGGCTTACAAAGCCGCGAACAAATCACTGCCAGGCTTACGAAGCCGCGAAACAAATCACTGCAAGGCTTACAAAGCCGCGAACAAATCACTGCCAGGCTTACGAAGCCGCGAAACAAATCACTGCAAGGCTTACAAAGCCGCGAACAAATCACTCCCAGGCATACGAAGCCCACAATCACTGCAAGCAACAAATCACTGCCAGGCTTACGAAGCCGAGAAACAAATCACTGCAAGGCTTACAAAGCCGCGAACAAATCACTACCAGGCTTACGAAGCCAAGAAACAAATCACTGCAAGGCTTACAAAGCCGCGAACAAATCACTACCAGGCTTACGAAGCCGCGAAACATATCAATGCAAGGCTTACACAGCCGCGAACAAATCACTGCCAGGCTTACGAAGCCGCGAAACATATCAATGCAAGGCTTACACAGCCGCGAACAAATCACTACCAGGCTTACGAAGCCGCGAAACATATCAATGCAAGGCTTACAAAGCCGCGAACAAATCACTGCCAGGCTTACGAAGACGCGAAACAAATCACTGCAAGGCTTACAACGCCGCGAACAAAAGCATCTGCTTATTGCGCAACACAACGCGAACACATTCTGCGCGCCTATTCAGCCGCGTTACAGTGGGCTGAACATGGTTAGGGAACCACGCACAAAGTTGCCAGCCGCCGCGAGATCACGGGAACACACTGCACGCGTGTAAACAGCCGCCTAACACTGGGGCGGCAGGACAACAGCTGGCGCTACGCAGTCAACACTTCTTTGTAGACAATGTTGCGCGTGTAGTTCCCTTTCCTGGAGCCCAGATTGCCACTGGAGAGTAGAAGCTGAAACCGCAGAGGATGTCAAGTAACGTTATGAGGAGAATTGGACATGCATGAGGTGGTGCCTTTCCACACTGGTAATGCACAGTAGCTGGGCAGTGACCTTGGTGGCTGCAGGGCTGCCAGCGCGGGACAGGGCCACGTAGAGCTGCCCGTGAGTGAAGACGGGCGCGGGCAGGACGATGCCCACGCGCTGGAGCGTCTGACTTTGCGCTTTGTTGATCGTCATGGCAAAGCACAGTTTCACTGGAAATTGGCGACGCTGCAATGGAGAGAATAGGCATGAGATTGAGATTGCCATGACTCATACACGTGCACAGCTACGTGGCAGAGAGATACAATTATCATTTCACACGTTGGAAGATGTAAACAAAGTTGCACCCGAAATTGGAATGGCAGCTCGGACTCGTCTGCGCATGTCAGCACAATTCGTGGAATGAACGCTCTGTCGCCAGCGTGACTGCCCCTGAATAGTCAGCTTGGTTATGAGTCATCCAACTGTTGAATGCAAGAGTGAAGAGTACTGCATACGTGACAATGCTGACGTCCAGGACATTGGGCCGACAGTCGCGCAGTAGCAGGCGGGTGCCGTTGCAGAGGCCGGCCCGCGGATCGAGGTTGCGCAGAAGCATCAGCGGCACGCCTGGCTTCAGGCAGAGGCGGTGCGGTGGCAGCCCCGACGGAGTCATGCCGTTGAGCAGCTCTGTGGGATAGATGGTCTCGGCTGCAATAGGAAGCGAAGGGCGTAGCATAAGGCAGTGAGATGATCAAGTGTGAAGCAGTTGTGACGCATGCCTGTGTCAGTGCCAGCCTCGTCAATTGATAGATAGGCTGTCTCTGGAGTGTCAGTCGAAAACCGCTCCATGACATATTGGTTGATGAAATCGACAGTGTCATTCTTGGGGGTCAAGATGGCGTTTTGTGCAAAAGCGAGGGGATTGTCCTAAAACGTGTGGGTAAAATGATTTAGCTTAGTATTAGGAAGTTACACAGCTCTCAGGTCTACTAAGACACACTATTAATCGAGATTGACCACTACAGAAGCAATGGCAGTGCTGACCAGAGAAGGCAGGACGAAGTCCACCAGTTCGCCAAGCTCCTGCACAACCATGTCAGACGGCACACTAACGTAGTCGTCAACGTCGGAATAGGAGACGCACGGTTCGGTGCCATTGCCGATTCTGAGCAAGAAGTCCGCGTAGCCACGCAATTGGTCGCTCGTATCGGCAGAGGCCAATTCGACTCTCATGTTTCGCTTCAGTTGCTGAGAAGTCATCTTAAGAAGAATATTCCAAGTTGGGTGTTGGCAGAAAGTAGTTGCTACCTACTGACTTAGAAAAGAACAAAGTAGGGGGTGCAACAGCTGCACATGAACAAATCAATGCACGATGAAGGTGGTTATCTAACCAGGGGCCAGAGCCGACTCCTCTGGACATTGCTGGCCACGATTTGGGTTCGACTGGCGTGCTTGACCACTGGCAGCACCTGCCTGAAGTCCCCTGCCAAAACGACGACAGCGCCCCCAAAAGGGACGTCCTTCTGCCTGAGGTCCTGCAATCGCAAGCAACTGACGACTGACAGTGTATGCATACGCTGGCAACGTACATACAGTAGGCGCGCGAAGCAGCAAGGGGAATGTCATTAGTGGCAGGGTCATACCCTGAGGGATCTGTCGACGGCGTCAATCTGGTGCTTGTTGGCCATGGAAATTTCGTCCCAAATGATGAGAGAGGCCTCAATGGCCCTCCTAGCCAGGGCCGTTTGCGCTCCCATGGCGCACGTCGACTGGTCGTGCAGTCCTTGGATCGGAATCGCGAATGTGGAATGGGCGGTGTGCCCGTTGCGCAAGGCCAAGGCAGCAATGCCACTGACTGCCACAGCAATCACGCGCTTTCCCTCCAGAAGCACCGAGTCAATTAGCACATTGAGTAGGTGCGTCTTGCCTGTAGCAAAAGATGAAGCAAGTGGGGATCATGGGCAAGAATGTAGGTGCAGACCTGGCGCAATGAAAGGAATTGGAAATTCACCTGTGCCTCCAGGGGCGTCGATGAAGAACAGCTGATTGGTGGAGGATGGCTCATTGAGAGCAGACAATACCTGATTGAATATTGACTGCTGTTCGGAATTGAGCGACTGAATGCGCGACTGCAGTTCAAGAGAATCGATTCCTGCGGCTAAATCCTCTTCGTCGGGCTCCCTGCAACAGGAAAAGTTCAGTGTATTGTTGCTGTTGCAAAGTGCTATTGTCCAATAGCATAGGTATGTAGTGCGCACATTAGAAGTCGAAAGAAAGCTGTGCAAAACCCACTCTTCGGCAGCAGCTGGCTCAACCACAATTGTGTCCAATTTGAAACCTTTCAAATTTTTGCCGCGAGCCAGAAGAGTTTTGTTGATATCTTGCAACGCATAGTAAACGTCCACGTCAGTGCAGCTGGCGCTTTGGCCCGCACGCTTCCTCGAATAGACGAAATCCTCTGTCAACTCCTGCAAATGGTATCACTGCCACATGCATTTTTTTATCGTGCTCGTCATCGTCCTTCTGACCACCTCTTGGAAAGTCTGAAACAGCTCTAGTGGATTGGCCGGCTCGGCCCAAAGGAGAAGCACAGCGAAGAGGTGTCGCAGTTGCCGGGCGCTTTTGAAGGAGACGGCCTCTTGGAGACAGTGGAACCACTCGCGGTCGTCAGAGGCCACGCCCAGGGCCACTGCAGCCGCGTGGAAGGTGGGGTGTTCGATTCCGTTCACTGAAAGAAATCACGACAATCGCAATAATTGCAGCAGAATTTCGATACCTAGGTAAAACCCAACTGGAGACAGCAACGCAATAATTGAAGATTGATTGACAAAAGCGAAGGCAACTGACCTGTCTTCAGATCACTCCAGCTGGTGCAGCCGCGCTGGTAGACCAGCAGTAGGCGCAGATAGAACTTTTCGCTCTGCTGGGGATTGACCACGTACATTCTGCCAATTGTCCCCTCAGCACCGCCTCGCTTGCGACGCCTCCAGCCCTGTAATTTATAGGTCAACTTAGTCTAATTTCAATTGAAGATCATCATTCTACAGACGTTGGTACCTAGGCACAATGTACATTGACGCCACCAAGACAACCAAGGCAGACCATGGTAACATGTAAGCGAAGCTGTCTACGCACCTTCTCCTTGTCGTGAGTAAACTGAGTGGGGAATTCGTGGTAGAGCAAGTCCTGCCCCTCTCCCCTCTTATTGGCTTCGAACCAGTTCGTCAGAGTGGTATTTGGACGACTGACACCGCGCAAATTGGTTTCAGCCTGAATGAATATGAAGCATTAGAAATGAACGCCAAAAGAGCATGCAAAGAGAGAAGATCTGACGTCGAACACGACGCGCTCCTCGTTGGGCAGGTGGACGTCCAGTCTGACCACGGTCGGAGAAGACGTGTGCATGCTGAAGCCAAACAGGCGCCAGCTGGCCTCGGGAGCCGCGATGTGGCGACAGTCCAAATACAGCTGAATCATGCAAATTCACCATTCAACTACTGTAGTAGTAGAACAATTCAACTTAGTATTTCAAGCAGAAGGTGTGCACTGACATCGATCTCGTTTCGTCGTGGGGCCAGCACATAGCCGTCTTCTGTTTGCAGAGATATTGCCAAGCGATCCGGCCCCTTGGTGATATACTTGAAGAGATACTTGATCGCCTTGATAGTGGAGCAAATTTCAATGTTGATGTGGCAGTCAAACATCAGCAACAGCTGGCGATTGTGAGGCACGACATTCCTGTTCGTGACCAGATAAGACTGCCCACGGCTCTTCTTTTCGGCCGAGTCTCCATTCTCGCGGCGCCTATAGACGGGATAGCCGTCCTCATTCATTCTGGTGGACTCTGAGTACGGCTTCGGATAGTGCTTCGTGCAGGTGCCCTCGCGCATGCAGGGCGCGCCCGGGTTCAACTGGCCGCAGGGGCCGTGCACCATGTGCTTTAGCACAATCTCACGCGTCTCGGGAAACTGCAAATGCAATCTAATTCATGCGTAAATACGAATCGCTTTAGTGAAAACGAATTTGCATGCTACGTACTTACAATGCAGCGCAGACTCCAGTTGCAGAATCCAAATTGGTACTGCAGTTATTGCAAGCCACTGGCCCACCTGGTCTGCGTCCGGGAGCTCAGCGCTGATGACTTTGTCGTAGTCGTCGGTTGTGCGTGGTTTCTGGCCGGGGGTCATCCAGACCAGCATGTGGGCGTGCAGATGGCCTCTCTTCTGGCTCTCGATCACGTCCACGTGCGCCGCGACAGAGCGCTCGCGCTTGGCCAGCTCCTTGTCCAGGGCGAGGGCGCCATTGAAGATGACTTCGCGCAGCGCTGCCTAAACGTTTCTGCCCATGCACATGCTATTGCATGTGCATTCATGAAAGCCATGGTCACCCACCAGGCGAAGGTGGAACGCCCTGGCCATGAGGTCGGGTCTGTCGTTGGCCACCTGACCCTCAAGAAGGGCCTCTTTGATTTCGGGCCAATTTGGATTGGTCGTCATGGTGATGAAGTAGTCGGGCTTGCCAAAGCTGCGAACAATGCCCATGGTGTCCTGATAGAGCTGGTTCATGGCGCGGGGCGAGCCAGTGAAGGAGGAGGGCAAAATGACAGCATGTCCTAGGGCCTTTCCATCTGTGAGGCCATCGTTCAGTGCATCTGCAACGTCTGCAAATATGTATGTGCCATGGAATTTGGTGGCCGTGTATGTAGCACATTCAGCAGTCTTGGCAAAGTACACTTTAAGTAGAACAGAGATGAAAGGCCCACTCTTGTAGAGATCGGCACGCAGCTGCGTCTGGCTATCAGTTCTTCGGAACCAGGAGAGTCGATTCTGCTCAACTCTGCACCAGTTGTCAACGATCCACTGGTGGAAGAGGCGGCCGTAGCTGTGTGGCACAACAACTGGCTGGTCTACCGCTTTCCGAAACGCCAGCCGATACGCCACGTAGCGAAGCAGCGACACCTGCATGGAAATAGCACATCAGTTGCAGAGCATAAGTCGTCACGTTGTCGTCGTTTCCATCCGTAGCGGAATACACACGTCATTGGTCTTCCGGAGCTCACAGGACCACCCCTGGCAGCCAGTTGGGAACAGCAGGACATAATGCAGCGCTTCATAGCAAGAAGCGTACTCCTTGATTCGTTGCAAAGCTGAAAGAAAAACCAAACCGCTTGCTTGGTCACATTGTAGTTGTATGTATTGTCCTTACTTGATATACATTTCCTAACACTACGTTCCACTTGTCAAATGAAGCAGCTCACCGCCGTCTCTAGTCGTCAAGACAATGTCGCGCTCAGCAGAGGAGGCCGCGTCACCTTCATCAGGAACCAGGGCGGCTACGTCGTTTGCGGTGGGAGCATTGTATGTGCCCCTGTTGAGCGGAAGATCTGTCCGAATCTTGATCTGAAGCGACATCGCCACTTACAGTAGTCGACGTTATGACCATCACAACTGAAAAACTTTGGTATTGGGACCCACACACAGCATCGCATTGCAATTACAGTAGCGCTAAGACAGGGACATTGATGGCAGAAGCAAAGGGCAGCATGGATGGAGGCAGCAGGCAGCGACTGATAAAGGAAGGAACAGGAAGGCATTACACAGCGATAATCATTGTCATTGGATTCTCCAGGGTCAGTCGTCGAGACCGTCCTCATGCAGCCCATCTACATGTTCATCGTCACTGCCATCAAAGCAATCACTATTCTCACCAGAAGACGCTTCTCCTGTCCGTCCTTCATTTGGTCTGCCGCCTGCCTAAACCTGGCCACGTAGGGGTTGCAAGCCCGCAGCATGGTCTGCAGGCTCTCCAGAATCTCCCTGTCGTCTGCAGACTGCAGGCCTGGCATGGCGGCCAAGCGGTTGTCTGTCTCGTTCTTGGTGTCGTATATGTACATCTGGCAAAACGTTGGCCTTTCGCCCTCCTCTCGAGCCAAGCTGCCAATTCTGAAAGAAATTCAATGTCACATGGTCACGCTACTCCACCAGAATCAATTTGATTTACCGATCTAACACACACAGCAACCAATGTAAACAGGGTACAACTGACCTGTGTACCAATTCTCCACTAACTCTGTAATTGAACGGCCCTCCTGGCAAGGATGCCATCTTGACTCCAACGCTTGTAAAAGCAAGAACACTGTTGAATGCGCGAATCTTTTCCCTGAACGTTTGCAGGCATTCACCTTGTAGATGATTTGTATTGTACGCTTGAGAAACATTCACGTACGTATGTAACTACTCACAACTCACCGGAAGTGCCTCGCTTTTTGCGTAGAAGCGCATAGGAGGTTGTGAAGGGGAGCCGGCGGCAAAGGATAGTCAGGAAGCACAATTTTTCCATTTTGGCAGCACATCGAGAAGACCGGATTTCTTTTGCTGCTACTGGAAAGTCGTTCTCCGAGCCAAAAGGTCGCATCGCAGCGTCCACATTTGAAGGAAAATGGGCCACATTCATAAGTCAGTTGTTTCAAATCTGTCTCTCGGAAGGCCTCTCCAACTGCTGAGCCAATGATTCGCTGCTTTGCCTGCAATTGTAGTGCACTATTAAAGAGTGACATGTTTCTCTCTAATGACAGTAGCATTAGATTGCAACGGGACACCACATGCGCATCAGACATGCCTGGCCATACATTTTGCCAACCATGTTACTTACAACGCCACGCTTCTTTGCGAATCTCTCTCCTTCGCTTTGAGAAGAGGCCGCCATCTCTCTGGCGGTGCGTCTCGCGTCGCTGTTGGCCTGTCGCAGCTCGGCGCGTCTGTCTTCGTCCAACTGAACATACACGTAGCCTCGCGTTGCCAACATCGCGTAAGTCCGGTCGTCATTCGGCATCAGGCATCTCACCAACTGTCTGGCACTGTGTCTGGCATTGCTGTCGGCCTGTCGCACCTCAGTGCGCCTGTCCTCGTCCAGCTGAACATGCCGTTGCATTATCAACACCGTAACTCCATCGACAATGATCGGAGGCTGCACGCGATCAATAAAATTCGAATCAATCGAGCAAATATGGACTTTCCGATACACGGCAAGTGCAAACGATGCATTCATGCATTGCGCTATACTTGCGCTCTGCGGACGATCAACAGTTCACGCATCTCGTTCGAGAACCGGTAGTACAACAAGACTACAAACCGAAACTGACCTTGGCTCTGTGGCGTCGTACCCTTTCTGTGGATGGTTTTGCCCTTTTCGCAGGCACCACAACAACATTGACGTCGTCATCCTCTTCACCGGCGCTGCTTTCCATTGCCAAATACAACAGGAGACAAAATAAAACCGGAAGAGAAGCAATCCGAATCATGAGACGTTCATTGCGAAAGACGCCCACATGTAATGGCCGCCGAGCAACAACAGATAATGTGCCAAGTAGCGCTTTGTTGGGAGAGTGGTGCGCGGTGACTTGCAAGCGAGCGTCGCCGCGTGCCCTCTCTGCGGGACGCCATGCGCGCGCGCGCGTGGCGCCAGGCAGTTGTGCTGCGTTGAAGGGGCAAGCGTTTTGGACGGACACTACACCTAGCTAGCTTAGTAATGTAGACAAATGCTAGAGAGCGGGCCGATTGTCCTGTTGCAAGATCTGTCCTGTTGCAAGCGATATAGTCGCTGAAGCGGCTTGAATTGCCTGCGCGAGCATTGTCGTACTGTTCGGTTCTGTTGAATTGCACATTGCAAGGTTCTCTGCTGTACCGCGCACTGCCGCACTATTCGCTTTTGCAAGGCTCTGCTACCGTGCATTGCTGTACTGTTCAGGCAAAGCCTGCGTTGAAGGCAGGCAGCAACAGGCGACGCTGGCCGTGCAGCGATTGATTCTCTGCGGCCGATCGATCGAAGCGAGCGAGCTTCTCTGCGGGACGCTGCTGGCGTCCTGCTGGCTTCCTAGCGCGTGCGTGCTGAAGCTTGGCGTGGCGAAGTGCTAGCGAGGCAAGCGCGTGCTGAAGCGTCGCGTGGCGAAGTGCTAGGAAGGCGAGCGTTTCAGACGGACACTACACCTAGCTAGCTTAGTAATGTAGACTAGAGTCTTTAGCCCGTAGGAGAATCTTTATGGTCAAAGCGCATAGGCAATCTGCAGAGCATGAAGGAGATAAGGCAATCATCAAATTCAGTGCACCGCAGGACATTACAGTTAGATCTCAAGTCATTTGACACTGTGCCCCTGCCAGGGCCTACATTTAGGATTACACCAGCTCATGTGCCTGTAAATACACAATAGACACTTGGGTTTAGCCTGTAGACAATTGGGTTTAGCCCATAGGAGATTTCAGACAGATCTGAAGTCATTCGACCCTATGCCCCTACCAGTGACTAAGTTTACGATTGCACCAGCTATCGTGCCTCCAAATATATAATAGACTCATGGGTTTAGCCCTTGGACATTTGTGATTAGCCCATAGAACATTTCAGAAAGATCTCAAGTCATTTGACCCTGTGCCCCTGCCAGTGCCTATGTTCAAAACGGCACCAGCTTCTGTGCCTGTAAATACACAATAGACACTTGGGTTTATCCCATAGACAAATGGGTTTCGCCCATAGGACATTTCAGATAGATTTCAAGTCATTCGACCCTGTGCCCCTGCCAGTGCCTACATTTATGGTTGACACATTCAGCAATGTTTCAGTGGTTTGTACTTTAGTCATTACTCAACTGACTGCTATTCTGTTAGGCATACTGTAGTCAGGTGCACAACATGCCAAAATACAGTAGATTCCAAATAGAGGCATTTTTGACATTTTGGATTTTGTCATCTGCCAAAGTCCACAATAGGAGACGTTCTATTCCAGACAATGGTGGTTCTTTTGATGTATAGATCATCGCGATCCGTCAACGCTGTCAAGAGTTATCGTGTTAACAAACAGACAAACAGACTCTATGCTGCTTAGTATATAGGACTAGAGTGTTTAGCCCGTAGGTGATACTCCATACTCTACAGCTGAATGCCTATGGAAACAGAGCCACATGTATTGACCTATGGAAAGCAGCCACTGTTCACAACCACGCTGCCACACAGCCATTGCTCACAACAGCCCATAGGAGAATCAGATAGATCTAAAACAATTTGACACAGTGCCTATGCCAGTACCTGCATCTACTCTGAAGCTTGTGGAATTTGTGCATTCTTATGGAGCCGATGTATTGGCCCATGGCGCCCAGCCACTGCTCACAACAACACAGCCACACAGCCAATGCTCACATCAGCCCATAGGTGATTCAGATAGATCTAAAGTCATTTGACACAGTGGCTTTGCCGGTGCCTGCATTTACTCTGAAGCTTATGGAAATTGTGCATACTTATGCAGCAGCCCATGTATTGACCCATGGCGCCAAGCCACTGCTCACAACAGCCCATAGGAGAATGAGATAGATCTAAAGCCATTTGATGTTGTGCCCTTGACAGTGCCTGAATTTTTGGTTGCACCAGCGCCCATGCCTCAGAACACACTGAATTCAACCCACTGACATTTGTGCTTTGCATATAGGTGTTTTCATGTTTATCTAAAGTCGTTTGGCAAAGTGCCCCTGTCAGTGCCTGCATTTACTGTCGCACCTGTTCCCGTGCCTCTGAATACACCTCAGAGTCTCACAGCGACACTCTGCAGTGAACGGTGACACAACAGTGCGAAATTTCCACAAAAGTGGCCTGCAGGCACTCCTTAGTGCTCAGAATGTACTGTGCAGCCGATATTTTCGCAAATTTTGTGGAATTTAGACATCGGCCAAAGTCCACAATAGGAGATGCACAACTACAGAGAATGGCGGTTCTTTTGATGTATGGATCATCGCGATCTGTCAACTGTGTCAAGAGTTATCGTGTTAACAAACAAACAAACAGACAAACAAACAAACAGAGTCCACGCCCTTTAGTATATAGGATGTGAATGCAGAAATAGTAAGGCCGTATGTCAATAAGAATTTGTGACGTATTTTTGCAGTTTTAATGTATTGCAATTTCGAGATATTTAGAACAAATTAAAAAATGTCAAAATTGACATTTTTGTCTGATGGACTGGCGGCAAAATTTCTTCAGAAATGAAAAGGGTATAGCCCAAGTAGACACTGGACAGTTTGTAACATGAAACAAAATTTTTGCAAATATGAAATTTGATAGAAATACGCAAATATTTGTTAGAATTCCATAAAATGACAAAAATATAACGCCATTTATTCATACGTGTAGCCGCCAACCGGGGAGGGGGGGGGGGGGTCGGGGGGGGGGGTATAGGACCCCTCAGGGGGGGGGGGGGGTCTAGGGCCCCTGGAGGGGGGGGGGGGGTGGGTCAAATGACCTAAAAATTTTGCCAAAAAATTACCAAAAAATAAGAAAATTTTTCAAAAATAGACCAAAAAGTGCCAAAAATCGCTTAATTTTGGTCAAAAACGTCCAAAATATAGCGACGCAGGCGAAAATTTTGGTATTTTTAAGCGCCGCAGGCGAAGTTTTTGCCATTTTTAAGCGCCGCAGGCGAAAATTTTTGAAAATCCTAGAGGGGGGGTCTTTTGGGAAGTAGGGGAGGGGGGTACCTGGGGGGTATGGGGGGGTACACCTCCGGCTAGTGGGGGGGCTTACCCCCCCCCCCCCCCCCCCCCCCCCCCCCCCCCCCCCCCCCCCGGCTACACGTATGCATTTATTGACGGATGTGAATGCAGAAATGGTAAGGCCGGATGCCAATAAGGGTTTGTGATGCAGTTTCACAGCTTCAATAGATATTAAGAATATGTCAAAATTGACATTTTCGTCTGATGGGCTAGCAGCGAAATTTTTTTAGAATTGGGGAGCGCCTAACTACGGACAATGAATAACATAAAAAAATTTTTCGCAAGTATTGAATTTGACAGAATTTGATAAATTACCAGAACCTTTGTTTATTGTTGAATGTGAACATAGAATAGAAAGGTTGTACGTCAAGAGATATTCCTGATAAAGAGCGACTGCACCAAACTTTTGGCAAGTTTTTTGTTAGATGTGACGTATTCACACAGCGAGAAGCTTCAGATAAATGGCGTCGTATCATGCCGATACCATATAGCGAACGCAGCAATATCACTGAGCTTTTGATCAGCTGTACTGTGATACAACTATTTGGCACTTCAGCTTGCATCCTACTCAGCTTACGGTCTCACGCTAAAATCTTCTCATGCCGTTTCACTTACCGTCTTCTACTTTGTTTGTCTGAGACCTATCGCTTGTAATCTCAGTCTCACCCCTTCTCACGCTCTGTCATCTCTCTTTCGCATTGTGGGATTTCGGGTCCAACCTTGACAAGCTGTGTAAGCTTCCGTTCTAACCTTTGTTTGTCTGAGAGCTCTGCTTGCTAAGGTCCGTACAAAAGCTGACGCTTGCTTCTGGATTATCGCCCTTGGACTTTGAGAGAAACTGAACTAAAGGGAGCTTGCCCTAATACAAGCTTAGGTGGTACACAGAGGTACCATTAGGTGGTACACAGAGGTGCCACAAGTGGTGGCCACAGCAGATTGCCACGATCCAAGCGGCCAGAAGACAAGAGAAGATGCGCCACAACAGTGGCAGACCGGACGCGGACTACGAGGTGCTGGAGCGACTGCTGAGATTCTTCCGAGCGGAACTGAAGAAGGCCGACAAAAGGGCCGGCGCCGCCGCCATTCGCCTTCGCAAAGCAGTGAGAAGCCGACAAGAGCTACAACGCCTAGTCGAGGTACTGCAGCAAAAGTGCGTCTCCAGCCGCGGGAGTCCACACCGTCCGTCGAGAGCCTGGCATGAGGCCACAAGCCAAACAACGCGAAGCCAACTGGCGCAAAACATCGCCGAACTGAGACAAAGACTGGAGCAGCTGCAAGCTGCCGTGCTAAAGAGGAGCGCTCGCCAAGAGCTGCCAGGTGACAAAGAGGCCTGTCCGCTATTGTTCTGCGCAACGCCAGCAGAACCAGTGTGCCACGCGCCCACGAGCGGCGACAATTCGGCCAGATTGCAAGACGCCAGACAAGGAGAAGTGCCCCTACAAGCCACCAAACCTTTGGAGACACCAGTGGACGAAACTTCTTCCGTCGACAATAAAGACGACGAGCCATCTGGAGCTGCTTCCACACACTTGACCAAAACTGACGCACCTGCAAAACCAGCGCAAAGCCAAGAGAGCCATGGGACGCCCAACTGCAGCTACAAGGAGAGGCAAGGCAACGCACACCCTGCGCAAGCCAACCTCACCGACATCGCCTCTTTACTGCCGCAACAGCGTCCCCTGAAATTGGACACCAACCCATGTGAGGCCAGGCCCACTGCCACAGTCGACGCCCTCGTCGCCAACTACACCAGCAGCGTTGGACACTTTCTGCACGACAACACCGACCCTGGCCAAATCAGCAACCGCGAGAACAACGCCAAAGCCGCCTGCATCCACTGCAACAACTTGGCCTTGGACGATTCACACCTGGAGGACAGACAGCTTGAGAACACGGACGACAGTCGTCGCCACGAACCATCCAGGGCCAAGGTAAGCTACGTGAAACCAACCAGAAGACCACAGGAGAACGGAATAACCTAGACAATGATCTGAAGAACCTCGCGACGAAGAGCGAGAGACGAAGAAAAAGAAAGTAGACAATTTTTTCCATTGTTGCTGCTAGCTTGCTTTGTCGTCGCTCCTTACACTCGCTAGAAAAGCAGCTTCCGTAAGAGGGGGGATTGTGTGATACAACTATTTGGCACTTCAGCTTGCATCCTACTCAGCTTACGGTCTCACGCTAAAATCTTCTCATGCCGTTTCACTTACCGTCTTCTACTTTGTTTGTCTGAGACCTATCGCTTGTAATCTCAGTCTCACCCCTTCTCACGCTCTGTCATCTCTCTTTCGCATTGTGGGATTTCAGGTCCAACCTTGACAAGCTGTGTAAGCTTCCGTTCTAACCTTTGTTTGTCTGAGAGCGCTGCTTGCTAAGGTCCGTACAAAAGCTGACGCTTGCTTCTGGATTATCGCCCTTGGACTTTGAGAGAAACTGAACTAAAGGGAGCTTGCCCTAATACAAGCTTAGGTGGTACACAGAGGTACCATTAGGTGGTACACAGAGGTACCACAGTACAGACAACCGTATCGTGGCGATAGCTGCACTTGGCATTAGAAAACCCATTCTCAAGATGCCTTCTCTAGATGCGGCTGACGATGTGTACAAAGTTCACTATACTGTTCACCAAAATGTGACAGGCACAAAGCATAGGTTGAACTTTTTAAACCCACACCTTGTTGATCAGAATAATGGAATTATCAACGCATTTTCTATCGAAGCACTGTTATTTGCACAATGTTTGACAAAATACATCAATAAAACAGGCTAGTTGAGTAACCGTAGTAGTTAACTAGAGCCTTTAGCCCGTAGGAGAATCTCTATGGTCAATAGCCGATGAAAATCAGTAGTGCATAAAGGAAATAACACAATCATCAAATTCAGCGCGCCGTAGGACATAACACTTAGATCTCAAGTCATTTGACACTGTGCCCCTGCCAGAGCCTGCATTTAGGATCATACCAGCTCCCATGCCTGTAAATACACAATAGGCACTTGGGTTCAGCCCATAGACAATTGGGTTTAACCCACGACCATTTCTGATAGATCTCAAGTCATTCAATCCTGTGCCCCTGCCAGTGCCAACGTTTAGGTTTGCACCAGCTCTCATGTCTGGAAATACACAGTAGATGCTTGGCTTTAGCACGTAGACATTTGGGTTTAGCCTGGAGGACATTTCAGATAGATCTCAAGTCATAAATACATAATAGATGCTTGGGTTTAGCCCATAGACATTGGAGTTTAGCCCGCAGACATTTGGGTTTACCCTTAGGAGATTTCAGATAGATCTAAAGTCATTCAATGTAGATCCAAAATCGTTTGATGTCGTGTGCTTGCCAGTGCATGCAGTGCCTGCGAATACACTTTGGAGTCTCACAACGACAACTCTTTAGTGAGTAGTTACACTGTAAGGTGCTTTTGGCATAAAAACATGCATCAGTCACAGTGCGCAGTGATCCATGTGCTCAGAATGTGCTGGTGCAGTCGATATTTGCACAATATTTCGGAATTTAGGCATCGGTCAAAGTTCAAAAAACGAAGATGCAAATCTACGTGTTCTGACAGTCAGTTTAAGGTATGGATCACTGCGATCCGTCAACTGTAGGGAGCGCTAGAGCATTAATCGTTTGATGTCATGCGCTTGCAGTGCTAACAGTGCCTGTGAATACACTTTGGAGTCTCACAACGACAACTCTTTAGTGAGTAGTTACACTGTAAGGCGCTTTTGGCATAAAAACAGGCATCAGTCACTGTGCACAGTGATCCATGTGCTCAGAATGTGCTGGTGCAGTCGATATTTGCACAATATTTTGGAATTTAGGCATCGTTCAAAGTTCTAAAAGCGAAGATGCAAATCTATGTGTTCTGACGGTCAGTTTAAGCTATGGGTCACTGCGATCCGTCAACTGTAGTGAGCGCTAGAGCATTAATCGTTTGATGTCATGCGCTTGCAGTGCATGCAGTGCCTGCGAATACACTTTGGTGTCTCACAACGACAACTCTTTAGTGAGTAGTTACACTGTAAGGTGCTTTTGGCATAAAAACAGGCATCAGTCACAGTGCGCAGTGATCCATGTGCTCAGAATGTGCTGGTGCAGTTGATATTTGTGCAATATTTTGGAATTTAGGCATCGGTCAAAGTTCTAAAAGCAAAGATGCAAATCTACGTGTTCTGACGGTCAGTTTAAGCTATGGATCACTGCGATCCGTCAACTGTAGTGAGCGCTAGAGTGTTAATCATTTGATGTCATGCGCTTGCAGTGCATGCAGTGCCTGCGATACACTTTGGAGTCTCACAACGACAACTCTTTAGTGAGTAGTTGCACTGTAAGGCGCTTTTGGCATAAAAACAGGCATCAGTCACTGTGCACAGTGATCCATGTGTTCAGAATGTGCTGGTGCAGTCGATATTTGCACAATATTTTGGAATTTAGGCATCGTTCAAAGTTCTAAAAGCGAAGATGCAAATCTATGTGTTCTGACGGTCAGTTTAAGCTATGGGTCACTGCGATCCGTCAACTGTAGTGAGCGCTAGAGCATTAATCGTTTGATGTCATGCGCTTGCAGTGCATGCAGTGCCTGCGAATACACTTTGGTGTCTCACAACGACAACTCTTTAGTGAGTAGTTACACTGTAAGGTGCTTTTGGCATAAAAACAGGCATCAGTCACAGTGCGCAGTGATCCATGTGCTCAGAATGTGCTGGTGCAGTTGATATTTGTGCAATATTTTGGAATTTAGGCATCGGTCAAAGTTCTAAAAGCAAAGATGCAAATCTACGTGTTCTGACGGTCAGTTTAAGCTATGGATCACTGCGATCCGTCAACTGTAGTGAGCGCTAGAGTGTTAATCATTTGATGTCATGCGCTTGCAGTGCATGCAGTGCCTGCGATACACTTTGGAGTCTCACAACGACAACTCTTTAGTGAGTAGTTACACTGTAAGGCGCTTTTGGCGTAAAAACAGGCATCAGTCACTGTGCACAGTGATCCATGTGTTCAGAATGTGCTGGTGCAGTCGATATTTGCACAATATTTTGGAATTTAGGCATCGTTCAAAGTTCTAAAAGCGAAGATGCAAATCTATGTGTTCTGACGGTCAGTTTAAGCTATGGGTCACTGCGATTCGTCAACTGTAGTGAGCGCTAGAGCATTAATCGTTTGATGTCATGCGCTTGCAGTGCATGCAGTGCCTGCGAATACACTTTGGTGTCTCACAACGACAACTCTTTAGTGAGTAGTTACACTGTAAGGTGCTTTTGGCATAAAAACAGGCATCAGTCACAGTGCGCAGTGATCCATGTGCTCAGAATGTGCTGGTGCAGTCGATATTTGCGCAATATTTCAAAGTTAAGGCATCGGTCAAAGTTCAAAAAGCGAAGATGCAAATCTATGTGTTCTGACAGTCAGCTTAAGCTATGGATCACTGCGATCCGTCAACTGTAGTGAGCGCTAGAGCATTAATCGTTTGATGTCATGCGCTTGCAGTGCTTACAGTGCCTGCGAATACACTTTGGAGTCTCACAACGACAACTCTTTAGTGAGTAGTTACACTGTAAGGTGCTTTTGGCATAAAAACAGGCATCAGTCACAGTGCGCAGTGATCCATGTGCTCAGAATGTGCTGGTGCAGTCGATATTTGCACAATATTTTGGAATTTAGGCATTGGTCAAAGTTCTAAAAGCGAAGATGCAAATCTATGTGTTCTGACGGTCAGTTTATGCTATGGATCACTGCGATCCGTCAACTGTAGTGAGCGCTAGAGCATTATTCGTTTGATGTCATGCACTTGCAGTGCATGCAGTGCCTGCGAATAAACTTTGGAGTCTCACAACGACAACTCTTTAGTGAGTAGTTACACTGTAAGGTGCTTTTGGCATAACAAGCTTTGTCTAAAAACTGTGGCACCACGTTGGCATCAGTGCAAACTTGAGAGCGTGTGCGCGATAATGTGCACTGGATAGTGAAGTGCCGCTAGACATTTAGCCGACAATCTGGTGGGGTATAGCCGCAATTGGTCTTGGATTTGTTCGTGGTACCTGATCCACGTATGGATCAGAAGATTCACCGCAGGCATACTTTGCGCTTATAATTGTGGCAACTGATCCATAAATGGATCAGAAAAATTCGCCGCAGGTACACAGTGCAATAAAAGTGTCTAAATGAGACGACGCCCTATTGATAAGGGTATAAATGGGACGACGCCCTATTGAAAAGGGTATAAATGGGACGACGCCATATTCTTTTTGGATTAGTGCTCGATGCATCCACACAAAGATATGTTGAAATCTCAGCTGCTTGAAAGTGTCGAAATTTAGAAATTCTGACAAAAACGTTGAAAATATACCTAAATTCTTTAATTATGAAATCTAGAACTATTTGGTAAATACTTGGCAGGCAATGGTCGACACATCTGTGCAACGAAATGTTGAAATTTAAGCTGTTTGAAATTATCGAAATTTGGGGATTTTAACAAAATCCTTGAAAATATCCCAAAAATCGCTTATTAAAAACTTAGAACGAGTTGCTAAATACTTGGCAGCCTATGCCCGACACAACCATGTGAAGCAATTATAAAATTTCAGCTGTTTGAAATTGTCAAAATTTGGGATTTTTGACAATATTTTTAAAAATATCCCTAATTTCGTTAATTATAAAATCTGAAACTATTTGATAAATACTTGGCAGACTACGGTCGACCCATTCGTGAAAAGAAAATTTAAAATATAAGCTGTTTGAAATTGTCGAATTTTGTGAATTTAGAAAAGATCCTTAAAAATATCCTAAATTTCGTTAATTATATTCGCTGAAACTATTTGCTAAATACTTGGCACACTATGCTCGACGCATCCGTGCAAAGACATTTTGAAATTTAAGCTGTTTGAATTTGTCAAAATTTGGGATTTTTGACAAAAACCACACACACTAGGGTGGCACTAGGGTTTTTTGCGCTGGCCTAATCCTCTTAAATTTTTGCGATTAAGCGACTTGTCTACATAGCCCAAAACCGCTCCGCTTAAAATCTGGACTGCTCTGCTTAATATCTGGACCGGTCGAAGCGGCACTGGTCCGGTCTAAAGGGCCATCAGAAAAAGAGAGTTGCTGGAGAGTTGGGGGTTCATGGAGACTCGCTTTAACAGTTAGGGCGCTAAGATGAGGAGACAGTTTCACTCACTCACAAACAGACACCGTTAGCTGCTTAGTAATAAGGACTGGAGTCTTTAGCCTGTAGGAGAATCTCTATGGTCAATAGCATATGGGTAATCTGCAGAGCATGAAGGAGATAACTCAATCATCGAATTCAGTGCACCGCAGGACAGTACAGTTAGATCTCAAGTCGTTAGACCCTGTACCATTGTCAGTGCCTATGATTAAGATCTCTCCATCCTCTGTGCCTGTAAATACACAATAGATGCTTGGGTTTAGTCCATAGACAATTGGGTTTAGCCCATAGGACACTTCAGATACATCTTAAGTCATTCGACCCTGCGCCCCTGCCAGATTCAACATTTAGGACCACACCAGCTCCCATGCCAGTCAATACACAATAGACCCTTGGGTTTAGCCCTTAGACATTTGGGTTTGGCCCATGACAGATTTCAGATAGATCTAAAATCATTTGACATAGATTCGACATAGATTCAGAATAGTTTGATGCTGTGCCCCTGCCAGTGCCTGCAGTGCCTCCGAATACACTTTGGAGTCTCACCACGATGACTCTTTAGTGAATCGTGACACTGTAATGCACTTTTGGCGCGAAATCAAGCGTCAGTCGCAGCGTATGGTGCCTTCTGTGCTCAGAATGTACTGGCACAGTCGATATTTTCGAAATATTGTGCAATGTAGTCATCGGTCAAAGTTCTAAAAGCAAAGATGCAAAACTACATGTTCTGACGGTCAGTTTAAGCTATAGATCATTGTGAACCGACAACTGTGTCTAGAGTTATGGCGTTTGCAGACAGACAAACACACGGACACACCTAGGCGCCTTAGTATATAGGACTAGAGCCTTTAGCCCGTAGGAGATTCTCTATAGTCAATAGCGTATGGGTAATCTGCAGATTTATCTCTAGGTTTAAGACTGCTCCAGCTCCCATGCCTATAGATACTCAATTGACACTTGGTTTAGCCCATAGACAATTGGGTTTAGCCCGCAACCATTTCAGATAGATTTCAAGTCATTTGACCCTGTGCCCCTGCCAGTGCCTACTGCCTGCAAATATGCAATAGATGCTTGGGTTTAGCCTGTAGTCATTTGGGCTTAGCCAACAGGACATTTCCGATAGTTCTCAAGCCATTTGACACTGTGCCCCTGCCAGTGCCTGCATTTATGCTCGCGCCAGCTCCTGTGCCTGTGAATACATAATAGACGCCTGAACTTAGCCCGTAGACACTTGGGTTTAGCCCTTAGGAGAATTCAGATAGATCTAAAGACATTTGACATAGATCCAAAGCAGTTTGATGCTGTGCCCCTGCCAGTGCATGAAGTGCCTGCGAATACACCTTGGAGTCCCACAACGACAACTCTTTAGTGAATGGTGACACTGCAAAACGCGTTTGGCGCGAAATCAAACGTCAGTCACAGCGCATGGTGCCTTTTGTGCTAAAAATGTACTGGTGCAGCTGATATTTGTGAAATATTGTGGAATTTAGTCATTGGCCAAAGTTCTAAAAGCAAAGATGCAAAACCGCGTGCCCTGACGGTCAGTTTAAGCCATAGATCATCGCGATCCGTCAACTGTAGCGAGCGCTAGAGTGCTCACAGACAAACAAACAGACAGACGGACAGAGTTAGGCGCCATAGTATATAGGACTAGTGCCTTTAGCCCATAGGTGATACACTACAGTCCATAAGAGACTGCTTCCTGTAGCTTATATTTCAACATGCAACGGCCCATTGCCCACAGCCATGGCTCACAACATGGAGCACTCCATGGCCTGTAGCCACTGGTCAGAGAAGATACAGTGATCATTCGTTTGTGGGTGATGACAACTTTCTGTGTGGTTGACCGCTTGCCGCTGACGTTGTCAAGCACATTTGAATGAGACAGACTGCTCACCGCCACTGCTCGCAAGTCTGAAGACTATTCGATCACTCATTAGCGGCTGACGGCAACTGTTCTGTGCGGTTGACTGCTTGCCGCTGATGTCCACAAGCACACTTGAATGAGACAGATCGGTCACCACCACTGCTCGCAAGTCTGAAGACCATTCGATCGTTCGTTCGCGCAGCCAACTGTTCTGTGCGGTTGACCACTTGCCACTGACGTTCTCATTCGCATTGAATGAGACAGATCGCTCACCACCACTGCTCGCAAGTCTGAAGAGCATGCGATCGTTTGTTCGCACACCAACTGTTCTGTGCGGTTGACCGCTTGCCACTGACGTTCTCATTCGCATTGAATGAGACAGATCGCTCACCACCACTGCTCGCAAGTCTGAAGAGCATGCGATCGTTCGTTCGCACACCAACTGTTCTCTGCGGTTGACCGCTTGCCACTGACGTTCTCATTCGCATTGAATGAGACAGATCGCTCACCACCGCTGCTCGCAAGTCTGATGACCATTCGATGGTCGTTCGTGGCTGATGACCAAGCGAAGTCTACTGCCCACTCGCCGAAGTTAGAAGTGCGCGTGTACAGTAGTGAACTTGGCACAAACGTAAATTGCGTTGCGCACATTAGAAAGAAAGACCCGCGCTCAATACATAGCGCGCAACGGTTTTGCTCAATACATTGAGCGCAACGGTTTTGATCTACAGTACGCTGAGCGTATAGCGTGCCACTTTTGCTGAACGCGTCAAGCGTGCAAAGCGGCCAGTATTTGGCAGAGCGTACGGTACCACTGAATCACTCACAAACTGACACCGTTAGCCGCTTAGTAATAAGGACTAGAGCCTTTAGCCCATAGGAGAATCTCTATGGTCAATAGTCTTAGCCAGTAGTCTTCAGTGTGTACAGCACAGAAATCAGTCACACATGTCTGCCACCATTCCTTAGGAGCCACACAGCACCCTACATCACAGTATGGCAGCCAGTACTGTACATTATGTACCACGTCCCATTTCTGTAGTGCACATTGGAGTGTCACTATAGTGTAAGTGCGAAGACAGGTTACCAGTTGATGATGGTGCAGAACTGCATGGCTAAAGCTGAGGGCAACCACAGTTGCTGATAGCACAACACTTGAAGACAGGGGTCACCACACTTAGTGATGACACAATACGACAATGTGATCCTCGTGTCTGGCATGTAGCTAAAAGAATACATGCTGCATAATGTAGCTGTGAAGTCAGTGTGCACGTTGCAAGCACGACTGGAGCAGTGCATAGTACCAAACCAACGTCACAAAACAAAGAAAACAGCAAGCAAGGAGCGAAGTACTGTATGTGGCAATATCACTCGTCAATGATCTCGAAATCATCCTCTTCTGGCTCAATGAAGTTTGCTCTGGCTCAATGAACACAGGGCAAGGGAAGCTCAGTATAAGAAGTGCACACCTCTACGTCGCTCAGACAGTGCACTCGGGACAGGGTGACGTACAGCTGACCATGGGCAAAGGCTGGAGGACTCAGGTGGACACCGACCCTCTCCAACGTTTGCGACTGAGCCTTGTTTATGGTCATGGCAAACGCCAGTTGCACTGGGAACTGGCTCTGCTGAATTGTGTAGGTGAAGTCAGGCATGCGTATTACAGTACGCTTCACGCTCGTCGCATGAACGTTGCCATATTTGGCTGGCATGGTGTAGATTGTGTAGTCACCACAGCAGTGTATATCATTTGAAAGATGGTGCAAGCAAACCCGGAAGAAGACTTGGCCTCGCTCGTGTTGCGACTCCAATGTCACCCGAGGTATGAAGGTGAATTCCCCTGCGTGGGATGTAATGAACTATGAAATGCGTATTGTATGGGCATTCAAGGCGTCAGGTAAGGAGCAGGACGAACTTCGAAATCTCCACCTAGATGGTGTGGGGGTAGCACCCTCTGACTATGGCCTTAGTGCCATTACAAACTCCAACTCCCTGGTTCAGATTTCGCAGTATCAGGATGGGAACGCCCTCTTTGAGCTCCAGGCGATGCACAGGCATGCCAGGAGTGGTCGAGTGGATCACTTCGATGGGCGTGTACATTCGAGCTGCAACCAATGGGCACACATACTGCGAAGTCGCGTGCAAGCACTAATCATAACAGACAGTCTGACTGACAGACTGTCACGTTGAGGTGCGCTTCCGAAGCGCCGTCGTTGTCACAGTTGAGTGAGCGACAAAGGCGACAGGCACTACGTCGTGCCGTGCCGGTCGAGGCTGTGTGCAGAGTTTGCACCAGCGGCCGAAAAGCGCGCGAGGATTGCGAATGGCCCGCCAATGACGGTCATGAAGCAGAAGGTACAGTACACTCCGACTATTGGCCATTCCCAACTTCGAGTCATAGAGCTTCTGTCCGTCGATACTGAATGCCGTCATGCGGACGTCTACAAATTCCTGCAGGTCGGCAATCTTCCCTAGCGCGTCTGTATTCAGCTCGCCCTCCTCGAGCGAGGTGGTGGCCAGCACCCGACGCGCTTCACGGATAAAGTCCACCCGACGCTTCATCATCCGCTTCGCCTGCGCCACTCCTCGTCTAACGTAGCAACAGAAATAGCGGAGTCGAAGTTTGCGCCCCAACAACAGGGTACGGTAGGAGGCGTGGCCTGCGATGACTAGTCGCGCATTCTTCAGCTGATCGAGTATGCTGTGCTCAACAGCCGGCGGCTGGCATTGTGGACGGTGGCCCTAAGAGTCTATTGCCCGCCCAAGCTGCTGTACCTGCGATTCCCCAACGTGGCGGCTGCCTGCGAGAGAATTCGCAGCCGGTGGGAGCAGCTGCGGGCTGAAGGGCGCTTCTAGGGGAGCGAGGAGGGGGAGAGAGAGAGCGAGGGCAGAGGGGAGAGAGCGAGGAGGGAGGGGAGAGAGTGAGGAAGTGGACGGAGGGGAGAGAGCGAGGAAGTGGATGGAGGGGAGAGAGCGAGGAAGTGGATGGAGGGGAGAGAGCGAGGAAGTGGACGGAGGGGAGAGAGCGAGGAGGGAGGGGAGAGAGCGAGGAAGTGGAGATGGCGTTGGCCGTGGACCGCTACGAGGGGGGTGTCCCGGCCGGCTTCTCTACCAGGGGCCATGTCCTGGCTGTGGATCAGCGGTGTGTGCGCCCTGAGTTTTGGCCCCTTGACGCCCTGAGTCGTCCGAGGGAGGCGAGCGAGCCGCCACTCTTCGCCCGACTGGGTGCGCGCGCATCCCCAAAGCCTCTGTCTTCCGTTCCGCGAATATCTGCTGCGTTTCAGATTTGGAGCTGCCGCGATGATGCGTCCTGGATGGGATGGGTGGTCAGGCTGTCCTCTGCCGCAACTGGACCCTGCTGAATCGCCTAGCCAACCGGTGCGCCGGCGGCGATCTCCTCCACTTGGTGCTGGAGCATCTGGATCAGGACCTCGGCCGGCTTTCGTGCGCCGATCCCGGTGAGATCTCAGACGGGCTGTCAACCAGACCAACACCCAAATTAGCTTTAGAATTTCAAATTGGCAGTTGCGTGTGAGGCTAAGATTTAAATGCGCATAAAGTTGGCAAACATCGCCTCTGCAAAATCTTCGCATAGAACTGCCAAATTTCCTTGCAAAGCAATTCCCATCTATGCGCCTGACAGTTCTTGAGTTTTGCTGCAGACTTGGGCGCCTACCTGCGCACCTTCGGCTGCTACTGACGACGCCCCAAGCTGTGGGACGCACTCGTGGTGCACACGAGGCTGCTGGCCTCGCCGACGGGCGCCACCGGCCACATGTTCATCAGACGGAGCTTCCGCGTCGCCGACCGAGTGGACGCCAACCATTTCTACCGGAGCGAGAGCGAGGCGGCGCCCGACTTTTGCCATCGAATCGTGGCGGCCGACAGTCTGCGGTTTGTGCCTGCTAGCCATACATTGTCCTCCTCCTTCAGAGCCATCCAAGCGCGTGCTGCAGGCGTGAGCTGGAGTCGGGAGGCCGCGTCATGCTGCTGGGCAGCCTGAGCTGCAAGCGCAACGCCATACGCACCATGGTCTTCGCCGAGCACTGCTTCGGCAGCCTCTTCCTCCGCGGCGGGTTCGACGCCGACGATCGGCCCAAGCCGCTGGAGTTGGAGCGCTGGACGCTGCTGCGCGACTACCTGACAAGACTGGACTGGACGCGCTGTCGGACAGTGGCCATCGGCAACCAGACGAGTCTGCGCGGCAACATTGGCCGATTCGCGCACCGGTGACTCGACGACGACAGCAGCGGCGAAGGGGGCCTGCGGGATCTGGGCCGCCGCGTGGGTGGGTGGGCCCTTTTCCAATTCGGCAAACTAATCCTTGTGCTAAGACGCGAATTGCAGTACCTTCTTCTCGTGCCAGCGCAAAATGAGGGACCCAACTTGCGAATTGAAGGCACATCTCTCGCAACATTAGGGACCCAACTTTCAATGTGAATGCGAATTGCAGTCCTCTCTCATTCACACATTGCTATGCGATTGCATTCAATTCGCCTGGTCTTGCGAGTACACAACTTCAATTCACAAGTCTTTGAAACGTCGTTACATGAAGCTCTGAAACACACACACATTGAAAGTTGGGCACTAATGTTGCGAGAGATGTGCCTTCAATTCGCAAGTTGGGTCCCTAATTTTGCGCAAGGTTTGTGCAATTCGCGTTCACACACACACATTGCTTTGCGATTGCCTTCAATTCGCCTGGTCTTGCAAGAGTACACAAGTTGGGTCCCTAATTCAACTCTTTGAAACATGGACGTTCAGAGCGGACGTTTGTGGAGCTGATCCTGCTGCCTCTGCTCAACCTGGGTCTCAAGCCCAACATCATCCTCTTCCACGGCCTCGCGCTGGCCGACATCGTGCCGCTGCTCACGAGCCACTTCCGCAATGGCATCCTGCTTCTGAACCACTCCAAGTGCCTGCCCGCCTGGGGGCTCGGTCACTTTGCCACCTTCAAGAAGGTGGTTGACCTGATCCCCTTCAAACTCGTCATTGAGGTGAGAACTCGTAGAGTAGCACCATTATTGCCGCTTCATCAGGGCATCACTTTGCAGAAGAACAGCGCGACTCTGATCCAGGCAATCCTGGACAAGTTCTTCAAGGACTTCAGCTCCACCTCCATCCGGCCCGGCGTCTACCTCTCAGGTTGGTGGTGGTGGGAGAGGGCGCGAGTTTGCCCCAAGACGCCGGCCCTGACCTCTGCAGCGCAGCACCAACTGGAGGGCGGCGTGGACGAGATGGTCAACGACGTGGCGCATCGCTACTGCTACCCAGTGTCGCCGGCGCTGATTCTGGCGCCCAGGGGCCACTACAACATACCGTCGCTTCTGCCCACACTGCGACCGCTGCCCGCCGACCACCGCTACTGGCTCTGCCTCGACTTTCGCACCCGCGTGAACTGGTGCAAGTTTGCGGTCATCAGCATGTGGCGCAAAGACACCCCGCTCGAGCGAGGCGGCGGCCAGCACCCGATGCGCTTCACGGATAAAGTCCACCCGACGCTTCATCATCCGCTTTGCCTGCGCCACTCCTCGTCTAACGTAGCAACAGAAATAGCGGATTCGAAGTTTGCGCCCCAACAACAGGGTACGGTAGGAGGCGTGGCCTGTGATGACTAGTCGCGCATTCTTCAGCTGATCGAGTACGCTGTGCTCAACTGCCGGCGGCTGGCATTGTGGACGGTGGCCCTAAGAGTCTATTGCCCGCCCAAGCTGCTGTACCTGTGATTCCCCAACGTGGCGGCTGCCTGCGAGAGAATTCGCAGCCGGTGGGAGCAGCTGCGGGCTGAAGGGCGCTTCTAGGGGAGCGAGGAGGGGGAGAGAGAGAGCGAGGGCAGAGGGGAGAGAGCGAGGAGGGAGGGGAGAGAGCGAGGAAGTGGACGGAGGGGAGAGAGCGAGGAAGTGGATGGAGGGGAGAGAGCGAGGAAGTGGATGGAGGGGAGAGAGCGAGGAAGTGGACGGAGGGGAGAGAGCGAGGAGGGAGGGGAGAGAGCGAGGAAGTGGAGATGGCATCGGCCGTGGACCGCTACGAGGGGGCGTCCCGGCCGGCTTCTCTACCAGGGGCCATGTCCTGGCTGTGGATCAGCGGTGTGTGCGCCCTGAGTTTTGGCCCCTTGACGCCCTGAGTCGTCCGAGGGAGGCGAGCGAGCCGCCACTCTTCGCCCGACTGGGTGCGCGCGCATCCCCAAAGCCTCTGTCTTCCATTCCGCGAATATCTGCTGCGTTTCAGATTTGGAGCTGCCGCGACGATGCGTCCTGGATGGGATGGGTGGTCAGGCTGTCCTCTGCCGCAACTGGACCCTGCTGAATCGCCTAGCCAACCAGTGCGCCGGCGGCGATCTCCTCCACTTGGTGCTGGAGCATCTGGATCAGGACCTCGGCCGGCTTTCGTGCGCCGATCCCGGTGAGATCTCAGACGGGCTGTCAACCAGACCAACACCCAAATTAGCTTTAGAATTTCAAATTGGCAGTTGCGTGTGTGGCGAAGATTTAAATGCGCATAAAGTTGGCAAACATCGCCTCTGCAAAATCTTCGCATAGAACTGCCAAATTTCCTTGCAAAGCAATTCCCATCTATGCGCCTGACAGTTCTTGAGTTTTGCTGCAGACTTGGGCGCCTACCTGCGCACCTTCGGCTGCTACCGACGACGCCCCAAGCTGTGGGACGCACTCGTGGTGCACACGAGGCTGCTGGCCTCGCCGACGGGCGCCACCGGCCACATGTTCATCAGACGGAGCTTCCGCGTCGCCGACCGAGTGGACGCCAACCGTTTCTACCGGAGCGAGAGCGAGGCGGCGCCTGACTTTTGCCATCGAATCATGGCGGCCGACAGTCTGCGGTTTGTGCCTGCTAGCCATACATTGTCCTCCTCCTTCGGAGCCATCCAAGCGCGTGCTGCAGGCGTGAGCTGGAGTCGGGAGGCCGCGTCATGCTGCTGGGCAGCCTGAGCTGCAAGCGCAACGCCGCACGCGCCATGGTCTTCTCCGAGCACTGCTTCGGCAGCCTCTTCCTCCGCAGAGGGTTCGATGCCAACGATCGGCCCACGCTGCTGGAGTTGGAGCGCTGGACGCTGCTGCGCGACTACCTGACAAGACTGGACTGGACGCGCTGTCGGACAGTGGCCATCGGCAACCAGACGAGTCTGCGCGGCAACATTGGCCGATTCGCGCACTGGTGACTCGACGACGACGGCAGCGGCGAAGGGGGCCTGCGGGATCTGGGCCGCCACGTGGGTGGGTGGGTCCTTTTCCAATTCGGCAAACTAATCCTGTTGGTAAGACGCGAATTGCAGTACCTTCTTCTCGTGCCAGCGCAAAATGAGGGACCCAACTTGCGAATTGAAGGCACATCTCTCGCAACATTAGGGACCCAACTTTCAATGTGAATGCGAATTGCAGTCCTCTCTCATTCACACATTGCTATGCGATTGCATTCAATTCGCCTGGTCTTGCGAGTACACAACTTCAATTCACAAGTCTTTGAAACGTCGTTACATGAAGCTCTGAAACACACACACATTGAAAGTTGGGCACTAATGTTGCGAGAGATGTGCCTTCAATTCGCAAGTTGGGTCCCTAATTTTGCGCAAGGTTTGTGCAATTCGCGTTCACACACACACATTGCTTTGCGATTGCCTTCAATTCGCCTGGTCTTGCAAGAGTACACAAGTTGGGTCCCTAATTCAACTCTTTGAAACATGGACGTTCAGAGCGGACGTTTGTGGAGCTGATCCAGTAGTACGGTTGCATGTCGCTACTGCGGTGCTAGAATCGACCCCCCGGGGCGATTTCCTATACTAATTTTTGGGGCAGGACAAATTTAGGTCATTTTGCTACTGCGGTACTATTTTTCCTATGCTTCAGCGTTACACACGTGCTAAAGGCGAAGTACTGGAGGACAAATTTTGCCTCCCCCTTTTCCAAAGTATGTAAAACCGCTGGCGCGATACTATTTTTCCTATGCTTCAGCATTACACACGTGCTAAAGGCGAAGTACCAGAGGACAAATTTTGCTCCCTTGGGGCAGGACAAATTTTGGTCATTTTGCTGCTGCGGTACTATTTTTCCTATGCTTCAGCATTACACACGTGATGAAGCGAATAACCGGAGGGCAAATTTTGCCCCCATTTCCAAAATGTGTCAAATTAAATTGATTAATTTTAATTTAATTTAATTCAATTCACTTTGATTTAATTCAATTTAATTCAATATTTAATTAAATTAAATATAATTTTATTCTATTTTATTAAATTAATTCAATTTAATTTAGGTTAACTAGCAAAGGAATTCAAAACATTTATTTAACTTAAATTTGATTTAATTACCAAAGGAATTTGAAATATTTCTGTAATTTCCCAAAATCAATTTTAAATTGATTAAATTCTATTTTAAAATAGAAATATCAATTTAAAATACCATGGATTCCATTCAAAATTGAAAAATCAATTAATAAATGCATATAAGATTATTAACAATGGATCTAAAATCTATTAAAAATTGTTTTCTCTCAAAATGGGTGACGAATGCGCCGCCCACGCATTCACGCGCGCCCTATAATACATAATGGTCGATCTCGGAATTCC
>JASAMZ010011234.1:0-14279 GCA_030248115.1 Linhomoeus sp. GSCO2_2
CGTTTCTTTACTTTATTTTATACTATATACTGAGATTTTATTGGATATCAGATTTAATTGATATTATATTGATTTAATTGATATTATATTGATTTAAGTTAAATATGAAATAAAATGCGAAACAATGCAATGTGTGCTCACTGGACTCGGCACACAAACGTGATATGCTCACAAAAGATTTGCGAGCGACGAATATTCAAGATAACAAGCTGTTTTAAAAAAGTTGAGTTGTTTTATTAATAGAGAGTGGTTTGTGAGTGTTTTAAAGTACCTAGAAGAGTAAAAGAGTGGAGACTTTTGCAAAGTGTTTCGAAGCCTTTCCGATATGACGCGCGCCCGCCCGGAGTCCACTATTCATGCGCTACTTCTGACACGCTCCTTTCTGAGGGGTTCTTGCAGGGCAGCATTGGGATCGCCCGGGATTATTTTTTGAGCAAGACACACGCATTTCTGAGCGGTTGTTGCAAGGCAACATTGGGATCGCCCGGGATTAATTTTTTTAGCAGGAGAAGTTGTTCATAAGACAAGGGTTTAAAAAACAAAAGTATTTCTTTAGGAATGACCGTTCAACAACTGCCTCAACGTAAGCTTTCAAACGGTCGAACGAATGCCGCTCTACAACGTAAGACGAGCGAGTTAGGGGCTATTTGCTGTTTGAACCTTTGAGTTACTGTAGCTCGCAAAATTCAAACTTTCGAATCTCGACTTCTCTTAACGGAATGATCAGTGTGCCGAAACCTATTCAACAAACTCAAGATCGCCTCTCTATAACGGAAGACGAGCGAGTTTTAGAAGTTTCGCGTTTTAAACCTTTGGGTTACTGTAGCTCCCAAAATTCAAACTTTTGAGTTTCGACCAATAGAAGAACAAATGATCAGTGAGTCGAGAGCTATCCAACCAACCAAAGATCGTCTCCCTACGACGCACGCTGAGCGAGTTAGAGCGATTTCTATGATACAAATGCGAGAATGTCGCTTTTCGTGTTGCGTGTTTGCGTAATTAAGAAAACTTTTAATGCCAAACGAAAGAGCACGCCGAGACCTTTTAGTTGACCTATTACGCGCCGCTCTACGACGTAAGACGACCGAGTTAGAGCCGTTTTGCGTTTTGGACCCTCGGGTTACTGTAGCGCGCGCAATTCAAACTTTTGAATTTCGAGTTCTCTAAACGGAATTATCAGTGTGCCAAAATCTATTCAACGAACTCAAGATCGTCTCTCTATGACGGAAGACGAGCGAGTTAGATAAGTTTCGCGTTTTATACCTTCGGGTTACTGTAGCTTCCGAAATTCAAACTTTTGAGTTTCGACCAATAGAAGAACAAATGATCAGTGAGTCGGGAGCTATCCAACCAACCCAAGATCGTCTCCCTACGACGCACGCTGAGCGAGTTAGAGCGATTTCGCCCTAAAAACGCGAGAATGTCGCTTTTCGTGTTGCGTGTTTGCATAATTAACAAAAGTTTCAATGCCAAACGAAAGCGCACGTCGAGACCTTTTAGTTGACCTATCGCGCGCCGCTCTACGACATAAGACGAGCGAGTAATAGCCGTTTTCAGTTTGCACCTTCGGGTTACTGTAGCGCGCGTAATTCAAACTTTTGAATTTCGAAGTCTCTTAGCAACATTACCAGTGAGTCGAGACCTATCCATAAAGCCCAAGATCTCCTTCCTACGACGTTCCAACGCCGAGATATATGAGCGTGACGAACGGACGGACGGACGGACGGACGCACGCACGATAAGCTCTCGTAGGGGTTCGCCCGGCTGAGGCCGGGCGAAAAAAGTCCATAGTAGATGTTTCCTTTTGCAGTGAATCAGCCACAGAATAGTAGACATAGCCTACCGTAAACACTCCAATAAGCGCCCTGGGCGCTTATTTTCAACCTACCTCTAGGGGTGGGGGTACGCCGCCAACACACCGATTGCGGCGAGAAGCGGAGATGTTGAAGATCGCGAGGAAAAATTGAAGCATTGCGACAGGCAGGGGGTTGCGAAAGTTCGACGGCCAAGGCGCGAAGTTGTCCTTTCAGTTTCGCTTCCCGGAGATGCAATGGAGCTTGCGGATTCGTCTCGTCGCAATGGAGACAAAGAAACTGTTTCCCCGGGCGAACGGAATTATGGCGAATTAGTGGATGAATAGGGTATGTAAAGGGTGGATTTCCTACATATCACAGACACATTTGCTGACGACTAAATATGTAACTGCTAGGCGATTGTCCAGTTCAGCATCGCTTACTATCACTTCAAGTGTTCCCTTGTGCCCTAATCTACCGCAGCGCGCGCCATGATTTCACTCGAAGGAAGAACCCTTTATCCTTGATTTGGCATACCTAGGTCTTGCAGTACAAGCGGTCGAGTTCACATCGAAGACCGAAGGGGGAGAGTTCAATATACCCCTGCAATACACTGAACCAATAGAATGACTACAACAGGTTCTGAAGAAATGAGGTAGTGTAGGCACCTTTATCGACAAGTGTTTGGAGGCTGTCTGAGCTTAACTCGGTGAGCATTGCCTCGAGGATGACAGCACTAAACAGCATTGTCGTCAAATGCCAGCAGTACTGTTAACATACCGGTCGTCGTCTGCGTTCAGACAAGGAGTACGTTTTGAGCCAAAGTCGTCCTAGTTCCAAGTACAAGTACATACACACAAGTACAAAGTATGGCGTTCGCGCCCAACCCTGAATTGGTCCACGACAAGGAGCAGTTGCCGGAGGACGGATACTTTGGATTGTCCAAGGAGGTAGAATACCATTCATTCGCACAATGCTGGCAAGCGACAGTTGAGCTAGCAATATCAGAGAAACGCCCGTCATTTCAGTTGGGCCAGTTGGCGCCTGTGGCGATCGCCCAGATGGCAGAGCGCTTCAAGGTCAGGATTTCCAGACATATCTTCTGCTGTGACACTTTATTAACGTAATCTATTTCTGTGCCCCGATGTCAAAATCCATCGCAGATTAGTATTCTCGTTAGTTCAGTACACACCATGCCGCCCATCTCTGTAACTACACCCGCCTACTTCTCTAGACTGCCGAAAGACTACAGTGTGAAACAGTATGAAGACTACAGAATGCCACCGCGTTCCAGATGGACTTCGCCGAGGGCAAGTTGGGAGGACGTGGCGCGCACGGGTTCCTGCTTCTCGCCAAGGAGGCGAAGGATGCCGGCGAGGAGCGTGCCGTGAAGGTGATAGTGCCTGCCGACAGAGACGCGGCGATGCACGAAATCGCCATGCAGTCGTCGCTTTCCGGCCTGAAGGGCTTCCCGACGCTGCGCGACCACATGAACATTGAGGTGACTTGACTGACGTTTCATTGGCAAGAATGAAATATATTCAGTGAAAATATACGCGTAAATCGAGGTACCGTAAATCGAGGAAGCCGACTGCAAAAGTTATTCACGACAAAAGTTGGGGGGGGGGGGGAGGGGGGAGAGTGAAACACCCTGTAGCGCCACATTCCTACTACGGTGCTCTATGTCAATGTAACGCCTGTTTCAGCTGGGCGGCAAGCTGGTAGTGGCGCTTCTAATGGACGTCATTCCGGGCCACAGTCTCGAGTCCATCTTTGCCCACAAGACGGCGCAAAACGCGCCCTTCACTCCCCAGCAGGTTCTGAGCTTCGCCCAGGATCTGGCTGAGCGCTTCGCCTCGCTGGAGTCGGCGCAGGTGGGTTCTGCCAAGTCTCCAGTGACTCCAGCACCTTCACCTCTCGACTGAGAAAGTGCTATGGGGTGAAACACATGCGCAGTGGACATGGAAGGCACATGGCAAAGTGGCGAGACACTTGACGCCAGGGATTCAGCCGTGCGCTCGAGTACTGTAGGACTACTGTTACTAGGTTTGTAGGACTCGCAATTTGGCTCCAGACTGACAGTGTGAATGCGAGGCAGGCAGTTGAAGAAACCCTCCTTTCGTCGGTCCTTCTACGTTCGACGTCAGCCTGCGACAGGTTCTTGTGTCTCTGTGAATTGTCTGTGAGCGAGTAGCGAGGTGAAGGGAATACACTGGAGTCACTGGACACTGGGCGTTGTTCACTCGGCACTGCTTGAAAATGTGGTGCCCTGGTAGCGAATCTCTTGTCCTCTGCAGACCACTCACGAGGATCCGCATCTGGGCAACATCATGGCCCACGTCGAGACCCACGGCAAGCTCAGCGCCTACATTGTCGACTACGGGAAGTGCCACAAGCTGGACGGCGACTGCGAGGCCGACATCAACCACATGGGCCAGTGGCACGCCTACAACTTCGCCCTGGCCCTTGTCGACATCATCTGCTGTGAGTGACCGATCATTCTGACGAGCATTCCGGTTGCACAACTTGCTCTCAAAGGCGAGCGCTCTGAAGCGGGCGGCCTCAGCCAGGCGAACCCTGCGGTAGCTCTTCGGGCATGCGTCCTTCCTCACGTACGTGCGGAACGCTCTCAGATCTCGGCATTGGAAAGTCGTAGACATCGCATCTCGACTCACTGATAATTCCGCTAAGAGGAGTCGAGACTCAACAAGTCTCTTTTAAAAAGCAGAGTGGGTTTGAGCTTTGTACTAGTACTGAGCTTATAGCGAGGCCCTTTCCGATTTCGTGTAACTTCTCGACTCTCCTCACGACCATACTTATTGGAGTGGTCTTGCTACGCAACATTGGGGTCGCCCGGGTTTAATTCTTTATAGCAATAAAATATGTTTAAAAACTAAAATTTACCAAAATTTAAAATCTAAAGAACTAAATTAAGACCAGGCAAGTCGTCCGGGGGACGCAGTATACTCCACAAATTTGAACTCCTACGCACAGTGACTCCTCTCCTGTTGTGGCCTCCTGACACTCCCAATCGCAAAACTAATGCCGAATTCGTGATCTACATCCCAGAATACCCCAGAATCGACATACAACACCCCTAACTTCCTATGGACTCGCAGGACGCAGAACCAAAATTCTGCACTTGGGGTACGGTAGCATGCGAATTCGCCATAGGTACGCTTAAACATCATCTAAACGCTAAACGAATGCCAAATTCGTAATCAGCGCCCCCGAAAACCCCGAAATCGAGTATAATATCGCAAAAGTCAACCCGACACCCAATATTCAAATGGACGCGGCAGGGTTACTGTAGCTCTGCGAATTTGCCAAAAACACTTTTCTGGACCAGATTTCAACGTAGAATCGTTTGAAACCACTGTTGAACCGATTCGGCAACGCATTCGAGCGCTACAGACGCTGAAACGCGAAAACGCAATTTTTGACCCCGGAGTGAAAAAAGTTCCACCAAAATAACTTTTTTGTGTCTCAGCCGATTTTCTCCGTTCATGGCTCATTCGATAGAGGACATCTGGGAAGGAGCAACAAAAGCGGTCTCGCGGCTCGAGCTGCAACCTATCGCGCACAGCAAACCGTCAAAGTCGGAAAATAGCGAAAAATCGCAAATTTTTCAAATTTGGCGCCAAAATGGGTCCCGCAGCGATCCAATTCATTTCTTCCACCCTCGGCCCTATCGAGTACTACAACATATCAAAAGATAGTATATACCATTATATGCAACTTTTTCGAGTTCTACCTTGCCTAATGCATTTTTCAGTACTTTGAAAATTTAAATTTTTGAATTTCCCGCCAACGGGGTCCCGCAGCGTGACCCCGTTTGGTGTCCACCCTGCCCACTTACTAGGCCTACCCAACGCAAAAGACCGTTTGGAAATCGGCCGCTTCACGCGCGAACGCCGTTGACTCAAAGTTTCTGCGTTTCGCGCACAATCGCTATATACTCCACACTTTTTTGTGGAGTATAAAAACGAGTTTCGACCCATCGAAGAACATATGATCAGTGAGTTGAGAGCTATCCAACGAACTCGAGATCGTCTCTCCATGACGACGATTTCTGTGCTAAAAAACGCGAGAATGTCGCTTTTCGTAGTGCGTGTTAGCGTAATTAAGAAATTTTTAATGCCAAACGAAAGAGCGCGTCGTTTTAGTTGACCTGTCGCACGCCGCTCTACGACGTAAGACGAGCGAGTTAGAGCCGTTTTCCGTTTTGACCTTCGGGTTACTGTAGCGCGCGCAATTCAAACTTTTGAACTTCGAAACCTCTTAGCGACATTACCAGTGAGTCGAGGCCTTTCCGTAGAGCCCAAGATCTGCTTCCTACGACTTTCCAACGTCGAGGTGTGAGAGCGGGACGAACGAACGGACGTACAAGCGAACGCACGCACGCACGTTGAGCTCTCGTAGGGATTCGCCCCGCTGAGGCCGGGCGAAGAAAGTCGCGAATCAATTTAAATTTCGCGAGTTTTGGTAATCAATTGATCGAGAAACACAAAGCGGCTCTACTACGTGCGTCATGCGTCGTAGTGAGACGCTCTTGAGCACTTTCGATCGTTCGTGACTCGCTGGTCATTTGCTCCCAGCCAAGGCGGGTAAACGCATCTCTTTAGTAAACGTTTGGTAGACTAAAGTCCATTCAAACAAGCTGTGTGTGTAAAAAGTTCAACCTATACTTTGTGTCTGTCAAATATTGGTGAACAGTATAGTGAACTTTGTACACATCGTTAGCCGTATCTGGAGAAAGTGTCTTGAGAATGTGTACCTTAATGCCAAGTGCACTTATCCTCACGATACGGTTGTCTGTACAGCTGATCTGAAGCTCAGTGATATCGCCGCGTTCGCTATATGTTATCGGCATGATACGACGCCGTTTATCTGATGTTTCCTACCTGTGTGAAAACGTCACATCCAACAAAAAAATTTGCCAAAAATTTGGTGCGAGCGAATTCCTGTTTTCAGCGTACGCATTTCTGTTTTCGAGTGCACATTCATCAATAAACAGCTGTTCTGCCCATCAGACAAAAGTCTCGATTTTGAGACTGTCTTAAATTTTAATTCTAACTATCTCGAAATTGGAATATATTAGAACTTCAAAACTATGTCACAAATTCTTATTGGCATACGGCCTTACTATTTCTGCGTTCAAATTTGTAAAAAAACAACGTTCTATTTTGTTGATTTATGAAATTTTGAAAAATAATCATGTATTTCTATTAAATTCCACATTTGCAAAAAATTTCTCTTGCGTTACAAATTATCCGCAGTCTATACTCTTTCCATTTCTGAAGAAATTTTGCCGCTATACCATCAGGTGAAAAAGTCGATTCTCGACATTTTCATATTTTGATTGCAAATATCTCGAAATTGCAATTTCTAAGAACTTCAAAACTATGTCACGAATTCTTATCGACATGCAACCTTTCCATTTCTGCATTCACATTCGTCATTAAATGACTTTGTATTTTAGTCAATTTATGCAATTTTGACAAATAATCGCGTATTTCTATTAAATTCCACATCTACAAAAAATTCCTTTTGTGTTACAATTTATCCGCTGTTCATGCTCTTTCCATTTCTGAAGAAATTTCGCGACTAGCGCATCAGACGAAAAAGTCGATTTTCGACATTTTCGAATTTTAATTGCGAATATCTCGAAAATGCGAAATTAGCAACAGAAACGGACATCGGATCCGTACTGAGCGACCTTGACTCTACTTGACCACATGTGTCACATACTCTACTTTGGTGCCACGAACAGACACACAGACACACAGACACACATCGTCAACCGTATATATACACCTCGCCGCGCTGACGCGCGGCGAAACAAGCTTAGAGTAAAAACTGGGTACCCGATGATGGTTGATTGGCATCGCATAGTGTTTCGGGCATTTGAGGAGTATATTCCATAGTGTGTCAGAATAGAAAGTTGCGCATTTCTTCGTGGAGTTTCGCCGCAGTTACCTCGAGTTTCCAAAGAAGGTTTGTGTCATACTTGGGCAATCGATGCCTGTAAGGCGCATTGGTGGGTACTGATCCATAAATGGATCAGGAATGTTCGCCGCAGGTTCACTTTGGAATGAAGAGGGTCTAAATGGGACGACGCCCTTTTCTTTTGGGTCACAAATGCGGACGGCTACAGTACAGTTGCTGTAGATTGCAGAACCGCACAGTAATCGCAATTGCCACATTCAGTTTTAGTTCGAATATATGGCAAAAACAAACGTTGCCGGACACATCCATATAGAAACCTTGCTAAATACTAGCCATTTGAAAATGTCGAAATTTGCCATATTAGACAAAACCTTAAAAATATCCCTAATTTCTTGAATTCTAAAATCTGAAACTACTTGCTAAATACTTGGCAGACTATGCGCGGTACATCGGTGCAAAGAAGTTTTGAAATTTAAGCGGTTTGAAATTGTCGAAATTTGGGAATTTTGACAAAACCCTTGAAAATATCCCTAATTTCGTTAATTATAATCTCTGAAACTATTTCCTAAATACTTGGCAGACTATGCTCGATACATCGGTGCAAAGAAGTTTTGAAATTTATGCCGTTTGAAATTGTCGAAATTTGGGAATTTTTACAAAACACTTGAAAATATCCCTAAATTCGTTAATTATAAAATTTGAAACAATTTGCTAAATACTTGGCAGACTATGCTCGACACATCGGTGCAAAGAAGTTTTGAAATTTAAGCCGTTTGAAATTGTCGAAATTTGTGAATTTTGACAAAACCCTTGAAAATATCCCTAATTTCGTTTATTATAATCTCTGAAACTATTTGCTAAATACTTGGCAGACTATGCTCGATACATCGGTGCAAAGAAGTTTGGAAATTTATGCCGTTTGAAATTGTCGAAATTTGGGAATTTTTACAAAACACTTGAAAATATCCCTAATTTCGTTAATTATAAAATTTGAAACTGTTTGCTAAATACTTGGCAGACTATGCTCGATACATCGGTGCAAAGAAGTTTTGAAATTTATGCCGTTTAAAATTGTCGAAATTTGGGAATTTTGACAAAACCCTTGAAAATATCCCTAATTTCGTGAATTCTAAAATCCGAAACTATGTCACAAATTCATCGCGTCTTATGCCCTTTCCATTTCAGCAACAACTTTGCCGATACGACTTGCCAATAAAAGTGTCATTTTTGACATTTTCATATTTTAATTGTAAATATCTCGAATTAGCGAAATTAGCAACAGAAACGGACAACGGCACGTTACTCAGCGCATTCGACTCCATCGGGTGGCACTAACCGTCATGTCTAGTTTTGTGACACACACACACAGACAGACAGACACACACACACACACAGACACACGAACGGACAATAGCGTCCGTATATATACTCGCCGCGCTGGGGCGCGGCGAAAAAAGCCAGAGACTGGGGGTTATTTTAGTTTGCAGACTTAGTGCTTCGGGAAACCCAAATGATTTATGCATCGTTGGATACCCCTGTCGGAGTGTTTTGGCGCGGTGCGTGTTTGGTCATAATCACACAGCACGCACCAGTCTGAGGGTGAGGAGCACATGAAAACGTTGAGGTTTTGTACAGGGTAGGCGATTTTTAAAATTGTTACTCCAGGTGTGCCCCAAGGTGTCCATATATCATATTTTAAAGTTCAGCAAGATTGGTTGGCTACAGCTTTAGTGGTGGGGCCTGCCGCGTACACCCTTTTAGCCCAAAATGGCCAAAATCGGCCGAAATTAGTAAACTTCTTCAATAACTCAAGAAAGAAACGGCGCTTCTGTGTGCCAACTAGAATCAATTATTGTCTACACAATGAAACAAACCCCTATTCGGTTGCGACATGCTCGAATCCGACTCAATCAAAGAGACTCTACTTTTGGGCGCAACGACGGTTTTCAGCTCGACTGGGCATCGAAGTCGTAAAACAGGCCGAAAACCGTCATTTCGGCGAAAATATGGTCTCTTTGATTGAGTCGGATTCGAGCGTGTCGCAATCGAATATGATGGGGTTTGCTCTATTGTGTAGACAATTCATCCTAGTTGACACACAGATAGTTTAAAGAAATTTCGCCTTCTCCTTCTTGAGTTATTAAAAAAGTATACTAAGTTCGGCCGATTTCGGCGATTTTGGCCATTTTGGGCTAAAGTAGGGTGTACGCGGCAGGCTATAACTAACGCTGTAGAAAACCGATTTTGCTGAAATTTGAAATATGACATCAGGACACCATGGGGTACAACTGGTGTAACAAGCTGTTCTAAAAAAGTTGAGATGTTTTATTAATACAGAGTGGTTTGTGAGCGTTTTAAAGTGGAAGAGTTAAAGAGTGGATACTTTTGTAAAGCATTTCGAAGCCTTTCCGATATGACGCGCGCCCTGACGGAGTCCATGTGCTACTTCTGACCCACTCCTTTCTGAGGGGTTCTTGCAAGGCAACATTGGGATCGCCCGGGATTAATTTTTTGAGCAAGGTACACGCATTTCTGAGCGGTTGTTGCAAGGCAGCATTGGGATCGCCCGGGATTTTTTTTTTGAGCAAGACACACGCATTTCTGAGCGGTTGTTGCAAGGCAACATTGGGATCGCCCGAAAATAATTTTTTAGCAGACAAAGTTGTTCGTAAGACAAGGGTTAAAAAAACAAAAGTATTTATTTAGGAATGAGTGTTCAACAACTGCCTCAACGTAAGCTTTCAAACGTTCGAACGAATGCCACTCTACGACGGAAGATGAGCGAATTAGAGAAGTTTTGCGTTTTGAACCTTTGGGTTACTGTAGCTCGCGATATTCAAACTTTTGAGTTTCGACCAATAGAGAGCGATTTCTGCATTAAAAACGCGAGAATATCGCTTTTCGTGGTGCGTGTTTGCGTAATTAAGAAACCTTTAATGCCAAATGAAAGAGCGCGTCGATACCTTTTAGTTGACCTATCGCACGCCGCTCTACGACGTAAGACGAGCGAGTTAGAGCCGTTTTCCGTTTTCAACCTTTGGGTTACTGTAACTCGCGAAATTCAAACTTTTGAATTTTGCAACCTCTTAGCGGAATTACCAGTGAGTCGAGACCTATCTGTGGAGCCCAAGATCGCCTTCCTATGACTTTCCAACGTCGAGATATGACAGTTGCGTTTTGAAACGTCAGGTTACTGTAACTCGGGAAATTCAAACCTTTAAATGTCGAAATCTAAATCGGATGAAAGAGCACGTCGATACCTTTTAGTTGACCTATCGCACGCCGCTCTACGACGTAAGACGAGCGAGTTAGAGCCGTTTTCCGTTTTCAACCTTTGGGTTACTGTAACGTGCGAAATTCAAACTTTTGAATTTCGCAACCTCTTAGCGGAATGATCAGTGAGTCTAGAGATTTCCATAAAGCCCAAGATCGCCTTCCTACGACTTACCAACGTCGAGATCTGACAGTCCCGTTTTGAAACTTTAGGTTACTGTAACTCGCGAAATTCAAACTTTTGAATTTCGAAACCTCTTAGCGCAATTCTCAGTGAGTCGAGACCTATCCATAAAGCCCAAGATCTCCTTCCTACGACGTTCCAACGCCGAGATCTGAGAGCGTAACAGACGGACGAACGAACGGACGAACGCACGCACGAAAAGCTCTCGTAGGGGTTCGCCCGGCTGAGGCCGGGCGAAAAAATGTCAAAATCGCATACCCTGTACAAAACCTCGAATTTTTCATGTGCTCCTCAAACTGGTGCGTGTTGCGTGATTATGACCTAACACGCACCGCGCCAACACACTCCGACAGGAGTATCCAACGATGCATAAATCATTTGGGTTTCCCGAAGTACTGAGTCTGCAAACTGAAATAACCCCCGGTCTCCTCAGACTTTCTTGAATGGACTTCAGACAAGTAACAGTACATTAATGGTCGGTCAGCTAGACAAATGCTGCGCTAAAGCGAATGTCCTGTCTTGTGGGCGAGTCTTATTGAATTGAGAGCCAGATGCAACGGTAACCGAAATGCTCGTTAGCGCCTGCGAATCGCAGTCACCTACTCATAACAAATTGCACATACAGTCGGGCGAACTGACTCGGGAACGGCCGTCTACCGCATGACGGGCGACGTCGCCGTCGATCGCCAGCCGCTGCTGCGGACCATCCAGTCGATTGGCGCCGACAAGCTGCTGCCAGCCCACCTGTGGGCCATTCTGCGCCATCAGTTGACCTGCAGAAGCGGAGGCCTGATCACGGCCACCGAACTCGTCTCCACCCTGAAGAAGTCCAAGAACGTCGCCGACGACGAGGAAACCGTCTACCTGTGACCACACTGATAGCGACCGCAACACGTTTTGATTAGGGAGGATTCATTGAATTGTGGATTGTATGATTGTCTATATGTGTATACATTGTATATATTGTATATATGTATATAATATGAATGTGAATAATGCCATTATGTATTGTTGGTTGTCCAGTTAAAAAGGTTGAAGCGGAATTGCATCTCGTCAACGGACAAAGTCGCGTGGAGTGAAATTAATTGTCCAAGAGTCGGTCCCCCAACGAAAGTCTACCAGATAGTGCGCACGCCGTCAATCCCCTATGCTTCCAGTGACTGACCTTCCACTCCCCCTGCAAGCTCAAGAATGGCTCCGAAGTCTACCAGATATGACACATGTTATTGTGCTGCAGCGGACGCCATCCAACGCCTGTGCTTCCACTGACTGACCTTCCACTCCCCCTGCAAGCTCAAGAATGGCTCCGAAGTCTACCAGATATGACACATGCTATTGTGCTGCAGCGGACGCCATCCAACGCCTGTGCTTCCACTGACTGACCTTCCACTCCCCCTGCAAGCTCAAGAATGGCTCCGAAGTCTACCAGATATGACACATGCTATTGTGCTGCAGCGGACGCCATCCAACGCCTGTGCTTCCACTGACTGACCTTCCACTCCCCCTGCAAGCTCAAGAATGGCTCCGAAGTCTACCAGATATGACACATGTTATTGTGCTGCAGCGGACGCCATCCAACGCCTGTGCTTCCACTGACTGACCTTCCACTCCCCCTGCAAGCTCAAGAATGGCTCCGAAGTCTACCAGATATGACACATGTTATTGTGCTGCAGCGGACGCCACCCAACGCCTGTGCTTCCACTGACTGACCTTCCACTCCCCCTGCAAGCTCAAGAATGGCTCCGAAGTCTACCAGATATGACACATGCTATTGTGCTGCAGCGGACGCCACCCAACGCCTGTGCTTCCACTGACTGACCTTCCACTCCCCCTGCAAGCTCAAGAATGGCTCCGAAGTCTACCAGATATGACACATGCTATTGTGCTGCAGCGGACGCCATCCAACGCCTGTGCTTCCACTGACTGACCTCCCCCCCCCCCCCCCCCCCCCCTGCAAGCTCAAGAATGGCTCCGAAGTCTACCAGATATGACACATGTTATTGTGCTGCAGCGGACGCCATCCAACGCCTGTGCTTCCACTGACTGACCTTCCACTCCCCCTGCAAGCTCAAGAATGGCTCCGAAGTCTACCAGATATGGCACATGCCATTGTGCTGCAGCGGACGCCATCCAACGCCTGTGCTTCCACTGACTGACCTTCCACTCCCCCTGCAAGCTCAAGAATGGCTCCGAAGTCTACCAGATATGACACATGCTAATGTGCTGCAGCGGACGCCATCCAACGCCTGTGCTTCCACTGACTGACTTTCCACTCCCCCTGCAAGCTCAAGAATGGCTCCGAAGTCTACCAGATATGGCACATGTTATTGTGCTGCAGCGGACGCCATCCAACGCCTGTGCTTCCACTGACTGACCTTCCACTCCCCCTGCAAGCTCAAGAATGGCTCCGAAGTCTACCAGATATGACACATGCTATTGTGCTGCAGCGGACGCCATCCAACGCCTGTGCTTCCACTGACTGACTTTCCACTCCCCCTGCAAGCTCAAGAATGGCTCCGAAGTCTAGCAGATATGACACATGTTATTGTGCTGCAGCGGACGCCATTCATCGCCTGTGCTTCCACTGTCTGACTTTCGACTCCCCCTGCTAGCTCAAGAATGGCTCCGAAGTCTACCAGATATGACACATGTTATTGTGCTGCAGCGGACGCCATCCAACGCCTGTGTTTCCACTGACTGACCTTCCACTCCCCCTGCAAGCTCAAGAATGGCTCCGAAGTCTATCAGATCTCCCCCCCCCCCCCCCATGACACATGCTATTGTGCTGCAGCGGACGCCATCCAACGCCTGTGCTTCCACTGACTGACTTTCCACTCCCACTGCAAGCTCAAGAATGGCTCCGAAGTCTCCCAGATATGACACATGCTATTGTGCTGCAGCGGACGCCATCCAACGCCTGTGCTTCCACTGACTGACCTTCCACTCCCACTGCAAGCTCAAGAATGGCTCCGAAGTCTACCAGATATGACACATGTTATTGTGCTGCAGCCAACGCCATCCAACGCCTGTGCTTCCACTGACTGACCTTCCACTCCCCCTGCAAGCTCAAGAATGGCTCC
>JASAMZ010011235.1:0-51498 GCA_030248115.1 Linhomoeus sp. GSCO2_2
TCCTGTAACAATGCCAGCACTGGAAGTAGTACTTCACGAGGAAGGGAAAAGAAAAGAAAAGAAGTATGTCCCCACCTCACCCTCCACATTCAGTTGATGTGGAGGCGGTTTCTTACCAAAGTCTAGCGAGGTCCCCTATTGCAGTCCTCTTTGGCATGGTAGACCAAAGCCCAATTTTCTGGAATTCCCGATGGAACGCCTAAATGGTAGTTCTATTCTGACAGAAAATTGTCACCCACACAACCTTGAACGTTTTTCAGAGTTTGCCTGTGTAGTCTGTGGCTTCTTCAATGTATGGATGTCACTCTGCATCAACGGGCATCAAGTTTGCATGTTTGCATTTCTACTAGGTGTGTATCCACCTCAAATGTGAACTTATTCAGGTGTGCAGTGCACTTTGCTATAAACAGCTAGAAATTCCTGCAGGCTATGACAAGCCCCTATGCCCAAAAGGTGTGTAGAGATGATGTAAATTTAATCTGCACCTGTTATTCTCCCAATTGCAGGGAAAACCCAATGAGGAGAACTAAAGTTTCAAAACATCCCAGTTCAAAAATTATTTTCAGAGGTTGGTGTCCAAATATTAAATTTGATTACAAACATTGGTGAATGGTCATGCACTTTAGCTACCATTACCCTGCCCATCTGGCTGCAATCTCTGGACTCAAGGGCTCTACAGTCACATACACGGTAATATTGACTGACTGATAGAATCTTGTGGGTAGACCAAAAGGTATACTTATAGCCCAGAGGTGCAGCTTGCGAAAAATGGTATGCTTGGTATGCAGCAAAGAAATGTTAAGACCAGGACTACTTCTCAGACATTTGGTGAAGAGGCATGATACGATTCGCCATTTGCACCGTAAGACACTTCTGGTTTAAACAAGAAGATTGTGCAAACTGCTAAGATCTATTACAGTTACATCGGAAGATCAAGAGGCAAAGTTTGAACTAAGCCCATGCTCCTCTGCCAATCAACAGATGGAAAATTCCATCATTTTAATCACCTATGGCAACAACGATGCACCAAATGTGGTAGCGTGTACATCTACTCCTAATGGTGACATTCTACTAAAGGTGTATGCTGTTGCAAGATACTCTGACATCTACAATAAAAGGGTAAGCAGACTGGAAAGCCCAGCCAAAGTATCAAAGCAATTCTACTACACTCTTCTAGGCAAAGTTACTAGTACAGTCTCCTATGGGCAATGGAATCAGTCATGGAAAAATTCAACTCATTTACCCTCTACATAGTGAAGCAAAGGGAGCTCTTTATACCTATACGTGTGAAACCACCCTGCGATTGTCTCCAGAAATGCAGCAGGAGCTCAGTCTTACTGACACCTCAAGAGTTCCAATTCACTTCAAAGTGCTAAACCATGCAGAAGAGTTGCAGCAAGACAAGAATGAGAAAAGCCCAGTTGACAGTCACTGGCCAGATGATGAGTTGGTGACTGAATTTGATTCATCTAACCACCTATTCCAGAGTGACAGTGATGAAGACAAAGATGAAGAATACACTACTGCATCACTGAAACAGGTATGGTCAGTGATTAGTAAAACGTCATACTGCTCTCAGTTTCTCTTCTTCTTCTTTAGCAGAGAGTTGCTACAGACTGTCAAGGAGAGCACAAGGAGATGGATGTCTTGCCACGCGGCTGCAGATATGTTTAGTTTGAAGAAAAGATGATGTGTGATTCTACCATACAGTACTTGAGTAATGATATTCCCACACGGATCTGTGTCGTATATAACTTTGCGTTTTGGTTGTCTTCCTCACTCCTTGGTTCCTTCAATAAAAATGACAAACCCAAATTTGTACCCCGTTTCATATTTAACTTTGGTATGGCGCAATATAATGTCGCTATTTCCACCAGACGACTCACCGATCAACATAGTCTGTCACTACTCTGGTCTCACTGTTGATGAAAGTCCACTTTTGCTATTTTGGGTATTGGCTGACGAACATAGAAAGACTGGAAAACCAACTCGCCCAATTACCATTTGGGAGCCATTTGGCAAAGTGGATGTTGACAGTGTCAATCAACTTGTTCACGAGAGCAGTGGACCCAATATTCACTTTAAAAATTTATCCTCCCTACCAGATTCGCAAGCCATAGATGTCTATGTAACAGAGAAGGGAGGAGGACGTCTAACGGAAGGCCTGAGCTGGGATATCCTTGATTTTATAAAAGATAGAGTTAAACGAGGCATTGTGGCATTTGGATCTGCTACAGATTGCCTCGAATGTGTCAACCGTCTGATTAAACAACCAACCATGATGGCTATGCCTCAAAGGGTTTGTTCTAATAGAGGAATACTAGATTTCACATGACAAAATATAAAATATTTAGTTTCGCTCTGCTCAAGTTTTGGTGTCGGACAATACTGATTTTGCACCATGCCCGGCCATCGAGAATAATGCGACAGGACCTTGCATGCATAAGGTAGAGGTTGACAGATTTGCATAAGTTGGTTCAACATAAAACTTTTGTAATTTCAGCCAGACAACAATCAAAACTACATCCACATCATCGAACTGAAGATGTGACAATTGTGTACTGTTCATTCCGTAAAAGATGCAAAGATACTGTCATTGGTTATGGTATTCAATAAAATGTTTTCGGCAATTCTGTGGAAAATGCAGGGTAAACGTGGATAAATAGACTTGCAAACGCTCAAACACAATCACTTTTACCCAGTAGTTCACTATGGCCATCTATGTAGACTTTGTCAAGCAGTTGCACAGCCTGCCTGAGCCAGCAGTGCGATTGGCCTTTATGACAATTTTGGGTATCCAAAAAGGTAGTCACGACGACTTGCATTCGATGACGGTGATTATGAAGGCGTGGCGTCGACTTCCCAATGCCCAACTGAACCACGTGTGGAACTCCACGGTCTATGGACATGACGGACGGTATGCAATTTACTAACCATCCACTATTTACAAATGTATTGCTGCATATTTGTGGTTTAGGGCTTTCAAGAAGGCGAATGGCGATATGGGGTACAAGTCGTTCATTGGTGCGTTCCTAGGCGAGCTCCGCAACAGCAAGGCAACTACTGCCGCTGACCTGCGCTACATGAAACTACGCAAACTGGACTGGAAGGATCGAGCCGAACGAGAGGAACTGCTGGGCCTGTGAAAAGTGTCAAATGACGTTTGTAAGATGCACTGCAATGATTCTGCGTATGTAAGACATTGTGATTGTGCACATCAAAATTTCTAGTCTGAAAATACAATTGATGAATTTAGTCTGACAATAATGCGTTTCAATGTATGTGTCACTTGTGCGAATGGAGACGGCGCGCACAATTTGAAGAGTTTCCACTGTCAACCGCTGTGTAACGATTCGTGTAATTTTAGTGTCGCACTCTATGCTGAACTATATACTTGTGCAAAGTCGAAACTTAACGGCCACAACGGCACAAACTAACTTTTGCCGCTTTGAATGACAATCTCCGGTGGCATAAAACAACGACATTCGCACAAATTGCAGCTCGTAAGAGTACCGTTTGTTTGTCGCTTTGCGATCTCGGCTTGTTTAGTTGTGACACAGAAGAGTATGTTCAGTGCGCGCACAGGACGCGCCGTTTATTGACGGCTATACGATGGCAGTTGCCAGTGGGCGACGCTCACTGTGTGGCCGTTTTGTTTACACGCACATAAGTGAAGACAACGATCGGCGGCGAAGATTGGACACACGCCAGTCAGTGCACGAGTTCCCAGCGGGTGTACGTTTGTTCCCTAAGATTGGCACATAATCGGTTGTCGCCTCAGTCACGCCGCAGACGGGAGATCGACGATGGTAGACGAGGCGTAGGGCGCAGATTAGGGGGAGACGGATTTGCGCGGCGACTGCCTTTTAATATTTCGAGAAATCAATGGTAATTTGCGAACGCTGCGTCGTGAAATTATGGGTTGATTTTGCCGCATGCCCAAACTAGCAATCCAAATTATAGCGCAAATTTTTAGAAGAATCGTGTGCGCAGGGAATTGCATTTTGCATTTGCCCAAAGTCGATGACAATTTTTGGCCGGCCGGAGGAAGGGTGCGCGCACGGCAAAGTTTTGCGCCGAGTCGTGCGAGTTTGGGCCCCGCTCCGAGTGCCGCGCATTGAACAAACGATTGTCGCTTCTCTTCGACACTTTGCGCCGTCTGCGGCCGCGCCGCACACAAAACTTGGCAGCGCGTTTAATTGACAGTCGGGCAAATTTACAAAGTCAGAAGTTTGCGGCTGCGCCAAATGTTCGAACTTCTTCGTTTGAACCAAACGTCGGCCAAATAATCTGAAGTTTGCGTGATTGCGACTTGGACTATGTTCGGACTTCTGCTGACTGAACCAAACGTCTCGTGTTTGCTTGTTGCGAGTTTTGCCAAATTGCAGTGTTCACAAAGTGGCAACGCCGAACCAAACGTTTTATTTTGGGTTGCTGGAAATTTGGGTTTGCAGTCGGTTGCAGACGTCGGTTTATTTAATGTCTGCCACTGCCATAAGGCCGTCCCTCTTCTACTGAGAAGAATTCGCCCCCGCCCATGGGACAAGAAACGCGCCGCGATCCTTTTGCGCCTGTAACTTTCGCTACACTGAGCCAACCTTCACCAAATTTGGGATTTAATCTATTTATGATAAAGTCAATTAGTGGACCAAATATCCCATTAATCGCCGTTACATTCTGTCATGGAGGAATTTTCACTGCCAGATATGTTGGAGGAATTCTTTCCTGGAAAGAAAATTCCTCCGAGATTATCCAAATTGCCTTGGAGGTATCTTTAGTGATTAGCATTACATTAAACCTTGGAGGAATTCAATTTTCCCGGTATGCCACTTGGGAGGGTAAATTTCTTCGTTCGAGATTTCCTCAAATGGTATTAAATAATGTTCCACCAAGAATTTGCAACACTGCAGCTGCAGTTGAACAACAATGACACACAAGGACAATGACACCTAGTAGTGCATTGGCAAAGACAATTCTGATCATTTTAGTGCAACGAAGTGTCGCATCGTTCTGTTAACTACTTCTACATGTAACTGAAGCACTCAAGCAGGCAGCGCATCACTCTACTGCTGCCTTCGGCGCTGGTGTAGAATAGCGGCCCCATAAAATTCGAGCGGCCCCATCCAACTCGAGCGGCCCCAAGGAAGTCGAACGGCCCCATCCCTTAGTACCGTTCGTGCTTCTCAAGCATACATGTACAATAGCGGCCCCAACAGTGAACAATAGCGGCCTCAAGAGTGAAGAATAGCGGCCCCTTGGGTTACACAGATCATAGACCGTCTCAGCTAAGCCTAAGCCAGAGCCTAAACTTGGTGACTAAGCATAGCCTAAGCCTTAGCCTAAGCCTTAGTCCATAGCCTAAGCCTAAGCCTTAGCCCATAGCCTAAGCCTAAGCCTAAGCCCAATGTAGAAGGCCAGTTGACGGCCAAGCCAGGGATACTTGTTGAAACACTTCAATGAGCCAACGTCAGAACACGACTCGAGGCCTCACAAGCAGGCGCTAGGTAGGCTAGGCTTAGGCTTAGGCTATGGGCTAAGGCTTAGGCTTGATCTTAGGCTATGCTTAGGCGCCAAGTTTAGGCTCTGGCTTAGGCTTAGCTGAGGCGGTCTATGATCTGTGTAACCCAAGGGGCCGCTATTCTTCACTCTTGGGGCCGCTAATGTTCACTGTTGGGGCCGCTATTGTACATCGATGCTTGAGACGCACGTAGGGCACTAAATGATGGGGCCGTTCGAGTCTCATGGGGCCGCTCGAGTTGGATGAGGCCCCTAGAATTTGATGGGGCCGCTATTCTCCATCAGCGCCCTGCCTTCAACTACTCGACTTCATGAACGGCATGATCATGCCCCCCCCCCCCCCGATTAAAAGTCCCCCCAAATAGAAGTCCCAGGGACTTCTATTAAGATTTCCTGCCAAATAGAAGTCCCTGGGACTTCTATTTGGAGCGACTATTTTGTTGCGCGATGATATGAATCCGCCATAACCAAGCGCAATGTACTGTCAACAGTCGACAATTATTGCACTTCCATCAGCTCAAAGTTCCTTGATGCTCCCCGAAAGCGGCTGGCTGAGTGAATATGAAGAGAGAACATGGCTGTGAATCACAGGGGAGAGAGAAGTCGCAGACACTGCTTGGAGTCATAGGATGAGCTTGACAACTCCTTTGTTAGGCAAACGCTGAATTTTGTTGGAATAAACTGCACTAATGCAAATTCTATCTTACCAAATACAAGTCCCGGGACTTCTATTTGGGCCCAAAGTAGAGCCGCAAAAAGTGCCAAAACCAAATACAAGTCCCGGGACTTCTATTCGGAAAAACCCGGTACCATTTGTTTTGCGCGGCGCTTTGTACGGCGCGTTCGCGAGGCAGTCAGCGCCGTTGGCTTGCAACACAACAGGAGAGACTTTCTGCAACAGTACAAATCTTGCAACAGTACAGACGTTGCAACAGGATGGTCGCGCGAGGCGACCAGTGCCATTGGCTCGCAACAGGCCTGATTTTGCAACAGGAAAATCTGCCCGCTCTCTATCATTTGTTTTGCGTGGCGCTTTGTACGGCGCGTTCGCGAGGCAGTCAGCGCTGTCTTGCGTCTCGCTGTCTGTCATCTTGCAACAGGACAGATCTTGCAACAGGACAGATCTTGCAACAGGACAGATCTTGCAACAGGACAAATCTTGCAACAGGACAGATTTTGCAACAGGACAAATCTTGCAACAGGACAAATCTTGCAACAGGACAGATTTTGCAACAGGACAAATCTTGCAACAGGACAGATTTTGCAACAGGACAAATCTTGCAACAGGACAGATTTTGCAAACAGGACAGATTTTGCAACAGGACAAATCTTGCAACAGGACAGATTTTGCAACAGGACAAATCTTGCAACAGGACAAATCTTGCAACAGGACAAATCTTGCAACAGGACAGATCTTGCAACAGGACAGACCTTGCAACAGGACAGATTTTGCAACAGGACAAATCTTGCAACAGGACAGATCTTACCACAGGACAGATCTTGCAACAGGACAGATTTTGTAACAGGCAACAGGACAGACCTTGCAACACGACACATCTTGCAACAGGAGAGACCTTGCAACACGACAGGCCTTGCAACAGGATAGATCTTGCAACAGGAGACACCTTGCAACAGGACACACCTTGCAACAGGACAGGCCTTGCAACAGGTCAGACCTTGACAATGAACAGGACGGACGTTGCGGCGCGCGCACGAGGCGACCACCGCCGTTGGCTCACAACAGGACAGACCTTGCAACGGACAGACCTTCAACAGGACAGATTATGCAACAGGACAAATCTTGCAACAGGACAGATTTTGCAACAGGACAAATCTTGCAACAGGACAAATCTTGCAACAGGACAGATCTTGCAACAGGACAGACCTTGCAACAGGACAGATTTTGCAACAGGACAAATCTTGCAACAGGACAGATTTTGCAAACAGGACAGATTTTGCAACAGGACAGATTTTGTAACAGGCAACAGGACAGACCTTGCAACACGACACATCTTGCAACAGGAGAGACCTTGCAACACGACACACCTTGCAACAGGACAGGCCTTGCAACAGGTCAGACCTTGACAATGAACAGAACGGACGTTGCGGCGCGCGCACGAGGCGACCACCGCCGTTGGCTCACAACAGGACAGACCTTGCAACGGACAGACCTTCAACAGGACAGATTATGCAACAGGACATTACGGCCATTGACGACTACATTCCGTGCTATTCAGATCACACAAATTGTTCTGCAACAGGAAGGAACGGCTAGTCCTGGTTATTACAGCAGTGAAATTAGCGTTTACGTACTCTTTATAGTACAGTATTACGCACTCTTTATAGCACAGTATCATTTTTAAACTCTTCCCTCTGGCCACCATAGCAGTTCGGCAATAGCTGCGATTAGCTGTTTTTAAATTACCGCTATTCAAGTACCGTAATCAAAGGTAAACTAGCCAACGTCGACACAGTTATGCAGACGGCGTTATTCATCGTTGAAGTTCAACCCGTTTTGTTGCACAATCTGTACAGATCCAGTTACCATTCCTTTCGGCGATACGATAGACTGGATGGAACGGAGTGCTGAGCACAACCAGGCGAACTGATCTCGCGATTCTCATCAATTACACACACGGGGCTAGATTAGCGACAAACGACTACTAAGTCACAAGTCAGGATACTACCGGCGCCAATGTGCGCAGCGCATCACGCCGCACCACAACCAGATGCGAGAGCGATGCTGAGAGCTGGAACTCGACTTGGACGGCGTTTGTTGCAACTGTGCATCGCGCCTAGCTTGTTTAGGCCATCGCGACACTGGCGCCTGTCAATCCAATATCCATCGACCAGGTAACGACAGAAGCGGCGTAAACGTGCAATCCGAGGCGAGCAATTGCGAAGCACGTGGAGACACGGAAACAGGGCACAAGATAAGGAGTGGACAACACTGATCCCACTCATCCGACTGACGCGCGCGCGGGAGATACCAGCCCCAAAAGACAGATACGGTTCCAAACTCCGAAACAGCAGTGTGCGTCGTCTCGTACCGTTGCGCAAATGACTGGTTAGCGTGTAGATACAGTTCCAACAGGTACAAGTTGTCAGCACGACGCCCAAAAGGGTGAAACGCCCAGCTTATCACGGGGGTCTCAGAAGAGAAACGCTGCACCCCTTCGCCTGCGCAACGGTCTGTCTTCTATCTCGGTGGGATCAGTGATTCGTTTCTATGTATCTCCTTCCTCTCTATAGCTGTCGCTTCTCCTCGGCGGAGGCGTCGCCGTCGCCGTTCTCCTCCTCCGTCTCCTTCTTCTGTTCGTCGTCGCCGACGTTGTACTCCCTCTTGAGGTTGTTGAGGGAGTCGAGGGCGCCGGTCACGAAGGCGCCCACATCGGTGTCGGCGTCCTCCTTCGCCCGCTTCATCCAGGCCATGTCCAGCAGCTGCTCGTACTTGGGACGCTCCGTGAACGTCTTCGTCAGACTGCAGCAATAAGCAAACTGCTGTACGAAATGAGCCGTCGTCACGCGGTCAATATATCCCATACTCGCATTCCCATTGCAAAGAATCAATCGATTTCCTCACGAGCGCCATCGTTTCCTTCACCCACCACTGCTGGACGAAGTCGATGAAGTCGTCCGAGTATCCCGAGTCCAAGGGCAGCGAGGGCGCCTGCTCGTGGACGACCTGCTTCAGCTGCTCAAAGGGCGTCTTCCACTTCGAGTAGGGGTGCGAACCCGTAGCCACCTCCACCTGCGAGAGTGCGCACAGGCAGAGATGCTACAAGCGCCTGGATCCCCACGAAGCCGCTAGCCCACCCACCAGTGTGATCCCCAGACTCCAGACGTCGGCGCGCACGTCGTACTTGTCCTTGTGGTCGCCTTCGATCCGCTCGGGCTACAAACCACCACGAGGGTAAAGGGGAAGCGGAAGGGAGGTAAGCGAGCGCCAAGTTCCACTCACGGGCATGTAAGGCTTGCAGCCGGCGTTGATGGTCTTGGCCACGGAGTTGGTCAGATGGCCGCTGATGCCGAAGTCGCACAGCTTGATGTCGCCGCGCCGATTCAGCAGAATGTTGGAGGGCTTCACGTCGCGGTGGATCAGATTCATCTCGTCCTTCATGTACTTGAGCGCGCTGATCACCTGCAACGGGAGCGCACGAGGCGCTAGCGTCCACGCCTACTGTACACGTTGAGCTGCCCGCGCCCATCGACTAACCCAGCTACTTACTGTATTTGCATTCTCTTCCTGATTAGTATTACGCGTGTGTAAATCAAACCTCTTGCCCATGTTCACCATACGTACAGCGAGGGCCATCTTGGCGATGATCGGCTCCGGTATGGCTCGTTTCTGGTCGACGCAGGTGCGGTAGAACTTGTCCAGTGAAGTGTCCATGACCTCCATGCAGATCCAGACGTCGCCCTCGCGGAACATGGCCCCGTAGAACTTGACCATGGAGTCGCACTTCGACGACAGCATCGACGTCTGCAACCTCGACGCCTGCGCGCACGCGACACGGCCATTCAAGTGGCAGGGTAGGTAGGGGACACCACGCGACACTCTCGTGTTACACGTCACGTCGCCACACCCTCCCGCCAGCCCACCTGCAGTTCGACGATCATGCGCCTCTGCTCCTCGTCGCCCACGCTGGCATGGATCCTCTGCAGTTGAAGCACACAGATTGAGAGAGAAGTAGTAATGATTGATGAACCGTTGACTTTCCGTTAGAAAGTGCATGTGAAGCGAATATCGCCTGCCAATGTGAACCGCTCTCAAGGTATAGCCAGTAGCCTTCGTTCGTCCGGTCAATCCCTTGCATAACCTTTGTCACTGTCTCACCTTGACGGCCATGACAAAGCCGGTGTCCTTGTGTCGCATCTTCTCAACCACGCCGTAGGCGCCCCTCCCCAGCTCCTCGATCTTCACCAAATCAACCGCGTTCACCTCCACCTGCAACGAGACTCGATAGTCGTTTCTCTGCCGCTCAAGATGAAAGGGCTCTCGGCTTCACAAGTTCACAACTGTGCATCATCTACTGACGTCTCCGTGTCCGTCGAGCGGCATAATCGCCTTGTCGTCAAGAGCGGCGATCGGCGTGCCCGTCGAGCGCGACGAGGTGCTCGCCCTGTTGGCGCCATCCAATTTGGCGCCTTCCAACTTCGGTAGATTAGGCTTCCGCATTGGCATTGTTGTGCTGCACTGCGCACGCACTGAACGTCTTCCCTGTGCCCAGATGTCAGTCGAAGTGAGCGTGTGGTGTGGTGATTCCCCGTCTGACCGCCAGAAAATGACTCACACAAGAAACACGTTGCCGCAAATCCGACAGCACAGTAATTTTGAAGCCAAACTGCCGACTAGGTGGGTAGATAGAACGGACAAACAAACGCCGAAGCCTGCAAATGCACACGGTACTACAATCACAGTATGCTGTAGTCATTCATAGATCGTTCTACAGCTGACGAAGTGGGAGACTTTTGCCGTGTTGCAGAGAATCGTGGTGTGTGTGACATCATAGCACACTGCGAGGTCAACCGAGGTCCGCCAGCCGTCGTAGCGCTTTATTCTGGCGACTGTGATGACGTTTAATTAGACAATCCGCCGTTGGAACAAGAAACGACACGAAAGGGAAACTCCAACACAGTACGATGTGGTCGCATTTACAACGAACGCATCCGCTGATCACACATACTCGGCATACCCATATTCGTGAAATTCACTCTACCCCTTTACTTATGTGCTCCAAATACATACACGACCTTTCTATCAGACGATATCGCATACAGTACCATAACCGTGTAGACAGAGACTGACACAACGCGATTTCGCTTGGGGGAGTACACGTTTCAGTTATACCCGGTTTCCTTCTGGATAAATACAACGTATGTAAGTACCTACGCACTCAAGTGTCAATCTACAACAATATTCAGCTCGTTGATTCGTCGGCGATGCAGACGCGGTAGAAATGCAGCACGTACTCGTCGTAGGACTTGCCCATCTCGCGGTCCTCGAACTTGTAATCACACATCTAGAAGGGAGCATAACCAGTCGATTATGAAGAGCTCTGCGCAAAACTCGAGCACAAAATGTGCAACGCTCACGTTTGAGGTATAGCCGACGCGGAACACGAGCTGACTCCGCAGATGGCCGCCGACGGGTAGGGAAAAGGTGGTCGTCTCCGCCTAAGAAAGCCCGCAAATGTGCATTGACTTTGTGCGATAAACCAAAGGTAGACAGACGGCGGTACCACCTCGCGAGTGGTAACGATGTCGCCGGCAGGCCTTCCAAGACATCGATCCTCCGACTTCCTGGTCAACTGGCAGAACTCCACGCGACGATCGTCGTCGACCCTGTCGAAACTGTAGCTGGTTCTCAGGGAGCATACAGGTACGAACACTGGACGTTGCCATTCAAAACGCTTAGTACATATATCCACGCGTAGTGTGTATGTGCATACCATACACTCCTCCGTTCACACAACCAACTTGAACTGCAGGTCGAGAGCGAAGGTGGGCATGGAGTCGGCGACGGGCACGTAGAGGGCGAACTGGCCCAGCAGCGACGAACCGCACTCCCCCTCGAAGCAGAAGCGCTCGTCCAGCGTCTCTCCGTAGAACGGAAGCCGCATGGTCACTCCGTTCAGCGGAGCCGACTCCCACCCACTAGGAGCTGCGTTGTAGCGATCTGAATTGCGGGAGAAAAGGATCAATGGATTGCATTTGGACGACGCACGAATTGATGGATTCTTGAGCGAAGCTCGCTGACCCTTTCCAATTACGACGGCTGTCGGCTTGAACCGGGGGTCGGGCGGCTCGAAAATGCCTCTCTTCCGTGCTTCTAACTTCCTTTCTACCTCCTCCCAGAAGTGTTTACAGCAGCTACTGACGAAACTTGGGCAGCTGCCCGTGTCACCGTCGCAGGTTGCCAGGCTGGTCGGCTCGCTGCCATTCCAAGCGGGCACTGGCCATTGCAGGCCGTCGTTTGCCATTGGCCCCGGCGGGTTGGTGACAACTCCCAAAGTGGTGTTGGTTGGGAAGGGTGGCAGCGTTGGCGTTGGCCTGGTTGGCGGTATCCGCCCGATCCAGTCGAGCACGTACAGAGTGGTCATGGACACCAAACTGAACGAGAAAGTGTAGGCACTGGCGCGGAGAACTCAACCTCGTCGTCGATTCACGTAACAGGCATAACACTCTGTGTTCATTTCTTTCTTTGTGAGAGGGCTGTCTTCGTAACATGCGTGAACGACGTTCTTGTGATGGGACGAGAAAGCTTAGGCAAGACGGCGAGCCTTGTCTGTCCGTCTTACTAGTGATTCCACTCCAAGATTGTGCAGCAGCAGCAGCAACCAACCAACCAACCAACCAACCAGAAGGCCATGACGGCGACGAGAAGAACGATGGTGGTCTGTATGGTGCGGTTGTTGCAGAGTCCCTGGTGGTGTCTGCAAGCTCTGCAGTGCTTGTAGTGCTCGTAGTAAGCGTCGCCCTTCCCCCCTCCGTGACTGTCGTGGAGCTTGTCCATGGAGGCGGACTTCTCCTTGTCGGTCGCCGCCAGGTCGTTCTGCTGCTCCCAGCGCCGATTCTTGGCGCGCAGTCTTGCGGGATTGCTGGAGGGCGGCAACGAGTAGAGACTGAACCGACTGGCGCTCAGACAGCCGCTGCTCATGCTCAGATGGTCGTCTTGACGCGAGCCGGCAGCTGCAATCGATAGTCGGCGATCGAACCAACTTTGTAGGAAGTGACGAATCGACTCATGTGTTTTCTCACCCACCGAGACTGAGAGTGGACCTGAGCTGGCGCAACTTGGCCATGTAAGTCAGCTTCTTCGACAGCTTATCGATCTCTTCGATTCTGTTGCCGAGGTTGTCTGTCAGCTGGCACAGCGCTTGCATGGCAGCGACTGTCTCATAGAATATGCGGTCCTGGAAAATGAAGACGGTTTGCAATACTTGTCTAACGGAACACAAATTACTACGCACGTCGTTCACGTGAAGAAAATCTCCGTCGCTGGTGACAGCGTCGGGCAAAACCTCAGCAAGCTCTTGTGCGATGACGCCAACCCTGAGAAGCAAGACTGTTGTGCAGACCCCATAATTTTTGTGATTACAACGCCAAACTTCTACTTGAGTCTCTCTTGGTCTGACAGTCCCCAGCGTTCAGCCCACTCGTCTTTAATCTGGTAGTGAACAATACGAATCTGCTTCAAGCGCTCTAGGGCACTGCTTGTGTCGACCTGGAAAAAACCGAAAATCGTCACGCCAAGCACGAGTCGTCGTCGTCGTCGTCGTCGTCGTCGTCGTCGTCGTCGTCGTCGTCGTCGTCGTCGTCGTCGTCGTCGTCGTCGTCGTCGTCGTCGTCGTCGTCGTCGTCGTCGTCGTCGTCGTCGTCGTCGTCGTCGTCGTCGTCGTCGTCGTCGTCGTCGTCGTCGTCGTCGTCGTCGTCGTCGTCGTCGTCGTCGTCGTCGTCGTCGTCGTCGTCGTCGTCGTCGTCGTCGTCGTCGTCGTCGTCGTCGTCGTCGTCGTCGTCGTCGTCGTCGTCGTCGTCGTCGTCGTCGTCGTCGTCGTCGTCGTCGTCGTCGTCGTCGTCGTCGTCGTCGTCGTCGTCGTCGTCGTCGTCGTCGTCGTCGTCGTCGTCGCGCTCCAACCTCGTGAATGTTCTTCTTGACGTTTTTGTCCGAGACGTGGACCAGGTTGCCGGTCATGGCCACGTCGCCCTTGACGTGTAGTTTGGCCCCCTGGGCAATGGGCAGTGGGGTGTCGGTGCCCAGCAGCACCTGACCTGGATGACAGATGGTGTTGGGCTCCCGGCCTTTCCTCCACGGCACCTCGGTCTCCGGGTTTTCAAACTGTTGCGGATTCGTCGCCTTGAAGGTGCAGCAGGATTATGCGTGTTTCCAAAGGAATGGCACCGGCGTCGGAAAGACGCACCCTGACAATGACCCGTTCGGAGACATGCTGGACGACAGGGTAGCTCTCTCCGTTCTCTAACAGCGCAGCCAGACTGACGACCAGATTGAAATACTTCTGGTCTGGGTTCGGTTTGTTGTATTTGCGCTGGTTGTTGGCTGTCGTTTCGTCGAAATGCAGCCGCTTCACAGTCGTCTTCGTCACATACGAAGGAGGCAAGCGGTCGACGCTAAATGGCATGAACAACTGTGCTTGAACGGGAAATGAGGAAAGATGGATCCCAGCTGTTGTCAGTGTAGGTTAGGTGTGATTCCGTGCGCTGGAAGCCATGACAAACGGAGCGGCTGTTCCCCACACTTACACTGCCGGTTGGAAGTCGTGGAGCTTCCTATCGGCTGTGGTCTCTCGAATGAGGACTCTGACCGAAGGATTCTCTGATTTGATTCCCCAGAACTCCAGTTGGAATCGGACGATTTTCAGCAGTTGGCCGTCCACCTTCAAGTACCCCGGCTCGAAGTTGTGCCGGACTTCCACATTGGATGAGATCTAAGTTGCAGAATTTTGTCATTAATGCAACCACAAGGGCATAGCAACACCCAGTCATCTTACCTGAAAATGGTTCTTTTTCTGGTTGACGAAAGCGTTCTCCAATGGCTTGTAGTCGAAGCCTTTGTCGGCGACCACGAGGAAGCCGAAAGTCGGCCTGGAAATGTATACCATGATGGTACAGTGCGGCGAGGAACTAGAGGGGAAGTCGGATGGCTGACATTGGAGTGCCATTGACGTCATAGACGGTGTGCCAGATCTCCCTCTCGTGTTCGGAGAAGACGATGGCACGCTGCTGCTGAGCGTAGCTTTCCAAATCCCCGATATAGTCCTCGAGACCTGAACTGCCATGTGCATATGTGCACAGCGCTGAACTCCAAAAGTGCCAGTTGCGCACCAGGTTCAGGCTTGACCATGGTAGGCATCTGGGGAACTTGACCCGGACTCTGAGAGGATGCAGAAGAGGAGGCAGAAGAAGAAGAAGCCGTGGATGGCTTGGCGCGCTTGCGCGACGGCTGCTGCTGGCCGCCGCTCTGACCCAGTGGGCTCTGCTGCAGCGGCACGCTTGTCGCCATCGGCCCTCCTTGGAAGTAGGCCGGCACGGCTGAACGAGAAGAAGCAATCGGTGACGCGGTGTCAATCAGTAGCAGAGCAGCAACGGAAGCCGTATCCGTTTGTTCGACGCTCACCGCTGGGCAGGCCAGGTGACGTCAACTGGACCATGCTGGGCAGCTGGTGCTGGGACGGCTGCCTTCCTGGCATGCCATAGAGTGAAGGATTGACCACCACGAGAGGACTCTGGGCCGGATGGTGAACCAATGCCGATGGCTGCTCCACCGCCGCCGCCGTGGTCGAATCGCCGGCTCCGGCAGCGCCGAAGTTGAAGTCGGACTCGTCGAGGGCGCTCAGATCGGGCATGGGGGCGCTGCCCGCCAGCAGCTCGTTCATGGTCGTCGGGTATCCAACAGGCGCCGCTCCGCAGGCGGATGACGACGGTTGACCTTCGGGGGTGTAGGGGCTAGCGGCTGACATGGAGGAGGGACTGCCAGAAGAGGGACAGCTCGACACGGTGCCCGGTGGACTGTTGGCTGCCGTCGCGCCACTGGAAGAACACAACAATGAAACAACCATTTTGCTACATAGCACGCTGAATCCTACGTTGTAACAACCTCACCAGAATGGTTGTTGCTGTGAAGTCGATTGCTGAGCCGGATGACCGTACATAACGTCAGGCCTTGGATTAATCGCGGCGCTCTGATTCTGCTGTGCTCCTTGTATAATCCCTGATGGAGCTGGAGAACTGAAACGCAAACTCTAGTGAAGGAAGGGGTCTCCAGTCACTCGAATCTCGGAACTTTAGAACAGTACCTAGTGACACTAACATACAGTACACATGTACATGTAGGTAGCTCAGTCACACTACGGTTAGAATATAATTAATGATATCAATGATAATCAAGTGACGCTGTGCTAAACAAGAAAGTGGGTCACAACAAATTTCAATTTAGGCAATAGGCATATTTAAAGTTAATTACTTTTCTGTTAATAATTAATTTCTTTAATTTAGGTATCGCACCTTTTGTTCACCTAGCATCTCATTATTACAATTCGTATTTGTAAGGCATCCGAATACCTGTGTATATACATGGGTAGGTATATCTATTTGTCTTTCTGTTATAATTTTAATGATTAATTTCATTTGATCATATTTTACTAATATATTTTATTGCGTATTTTATAACACGACAATATACAGTTCATTAGAATGGTATAACTTCTCAAATCTCAACATCGCTCACTCGCTGTTGGCGTCGTTCAAGAACTGGATGATGTTGATGTTCCCATTCATTAAAGCGTTGAACTGAGAGCCATCTGAAAGGAGCGCGGCAAATCGAGTTGTATGTATGGGAAACACAGTCAGCAGCAGTTGGCATATCTCCTACGTACAACAGAGCCGATCGGCCCACCTAAACTATCACTTCGACTGTGCGCAGTCCAGGGATCAGCTTCGAAGTTGTTCATCTTCAGTGGACGGACATCGGGCGGCCGGTTGAGAAGAAGAGGGAATCAGAACGCTCGCTTGGCGCATCAGGACGGCAGGACGGAACGCAGAAGTCGGTATAAAGCCACACTGAACAGGAGACGACTATGCTTGCTTGCACAATGGTACAAGAAGGATTCGCCAGAAACCCTTGCAGACTCAGCAGTTTCGCGACGCGCTAGGCGCAACTTGAGAGAAGCGGGGCGGGGAGCGCACATCGCTTTGAAAACAAACGGCGGTGGGCAAACAGAAACCGCTGAGCCAGCGTCGAGCGCCGATGGGGAGAAATAGAGACAGGAAAGGAAATTCTTGCAGAAATCGGCCGTCCACACCGCACAAAAGGTATGCACGCCACACAGGTTCGAACAGGGGACTGTGGGAGGGGAGCCATTGCATGGCCGGTCTTGGGGCCTCTGCCCTCCCTCAGGACGAGGGCAGCTCCCTTTTCGCTCACGCTCCCTCCGTTCCCAGCCAGCATTATTCAGCATCAGCGGGCCTCACTCCGTCTTTGGCAAGCACAGCAGTGTCGGGCCAAGCCGATTCCAGACGGCGCGCTCGCTCCCTCTTCTAGCGTGTGTGTGTACCGACAGCGAGCAGTGAGATCGCACCGGAGGAGGAGGCGTAGGCTTACCCTCTCTCTCTCTTCCCGTTCCCCCCTCTCTCAGCGCTCTTCCTATCGTGTTGTTGTGTCGGTAGGGCCGGCTTTTTCGTCAGAGTCGTGTCTGGCACCGCCTGGCGCAAAGGCCTACCACGTGTTGGGAGATAGGCGGCGCTCGGCCGCTCGCTCGGGCAAGGACGCTCTCTCTCTCTCTCTCTCTCTCTCTCTCTCTCTTTCACTGCCTGCCCCTTTCTTCTCCTCTGTATCCCAGTGGCAGGCCGGTTCTTTCAACGATCTGCCCTGCGGGAGTGGGGGAGAAAGAATCGGCGACGTCGACGGCCTTGCGCGCCGCACATTGCTTGCCTTCCTTCTCGTTCCGCGGACGGCGCGCGCGCGCACGCAGACGGCGAAAAAGGGCAATTCGGCGGTTTTTCTGGAGCGGAACACAACAAGGGAAAGTGACAGCTGCCGACAATGGACGACCCGACATTTGTTTTGTTAACACGTATGTGCAGACGTGACCAGACGTTGTATCCGCTGTCGTTGACTGAATCACACACGATGTTCTTCGCTGACTGACTGCACAAGATAAAGTTCAACTTTGATTGTTGTGTGAAAGCGGTCAACCCCCCCCCCCCCCCCCCCATTCTGTGGTTCAGTGTTCGTGCATATGTCAGTCAGGCCAGCTAAGCTTGAAGATGACAGTGTATTCGCAGTTCGCATCAGCGTTTCATACAATACCACAATGCATTGTTGTATAGTTGTATAGTATGTTATAGTATAGCATACTATACTATACAACAATTCCTTGGACATTTGTTGTACAATACTATACTATACAACAATTGATGTCAGATTTGGCATACTATAATCATACTATACAACAGTAGCGGATCCAGGGGGGGCGGTTGTGCGTCCGCCCCCCCCATTCGGCCAAACCGCCCCCCCCATTCCCCCCCCCCCCACGAGAAAAAAAAATTGCGCGGCAACACCTCCAGAGCAAAAAATTTTCGCCTGCGGCGCTATTTTATAGCACTTTTGTACCAAAATAGGCCAAAATCGGCCAAAATTTTTGCCTGCGGCGCTATTTTATAGCACTTTTGTACCAAAATGGGCCAAAATCGGCCAAAATTTTTGCCTGCGGCGCTATTTTATAGCACTTTTGTACCAAAATAGGCCAAAATCGGGCATAATTTTTGCCTGCGGCGCTATTTTAAAGCATTTTTGTACCAACATAGGCCAAAATCGGCAAAAATTTTCGCCTGCGGCGCGAATTTTTTATGTGCTTTTATAGCATCTTGGTCCCCCCTGTGGCCTCAAAAATTCCGCCCCCCCCCCATTCCAAAATCCTGGATCCGCCACTGCTATACAACAATTCAATCCTATAGAACAATGCAATGTTGTATAATTTTGCGGAGTTGTAGGCATCAAAATGATGCATAGACGGCTTCCAGAACTCAAGTATGGTCACAAATCCTGTGTTTCTGTAATGATTTGGCCCGACTGGAGGTTGATTTTGTACTGAACTGTATGGCTATGCTTAATTTTCGCGTCTGAAATCTTACACTCAGGTGATATTATTCAGCCATTTCCAATTTGCCGTACAACAATTCATATTGTTGTACAATACAACAATTGAAATTCCAGAGGCCATACTATACTATACTATACAATAATTCATTTCGGAGTTTCATACAATACTATACTGTACAACAATGCATAATTCTCGGCCAATACTATACTATACTATACAACAATTAAAATGAATTGTTGTATGAAACGCTGGTTCGCATGAATATATGTACAAAGCAGTCAAAATCGATCGGTAAGTATATCTGGCTCAACAGTGTTGTCCAGCAAATACTCGATCTTTGCAAGTGGTGCGATTTCGAGCTGACTCTCTCTGTGAAATGACGATGCTTCCGAACATCTTGCCATGTGGTATAAGACACTCTATATGTACTGCCATTTTGAAGTCAATAACTACCGTATTCTTTGCATGCGCACAGTTTTGTCGGAAAGTCGCTCTGCGAATATTTTACAGTAGTTGTAGAAACCGGCCTCTGTGTGTCAAGGAAAATCTGCGTTCTCTGACTTCTGTTCTGGGTGTTCTGGATTGGGAAACGCCTGTGGGAAGAAGAGCGAGCGCCTCCGCCGCCGTTGCCGTTATTCAGTGTGATACGGTAGCGCAGTTGTCTTTGTCTCGCCCTGTGTAGAGTAAGGCGTATGTCGCCACGCGATCACTGTGCTTTGTGTATCGTGGCGCTGTCAACAACCTTGCGTTGATTGTGTTGGCAGCGCGTCTCTTTGTGGTAGCTCGCCCGAGCAGAGGGAGCACCTTGCTTCAGTGTTCTCCTTCCTCTGTTCGGTAGGTAGTTGCCTTTACGTGCGTCGGACCTCCTTAGGTCTCGTGAATACGCGTGCGCCTAAAACCCGTTCAACGCTGCACTATAGCAAGGACGGATAGGTACGGAATATACATAGGTAACAATAACGGAATACAACAACAACAACAAGTACAACGGAGTGGCACTGTGGTTCACAAGAGAAGATCTGAAGAAGCGGGCTCTGGCCACTGCAGAAGGTCGGCTTCACCTCCTTCCTTGGCTCAGTGGTGGTCTTAGCTGACAGTTAGGCGTTTCCCGTCTGCGCTGCTTGTAGTTGGTGCTAGGATCGGCGCCCAACCGCCGTAGCTTCTATAAGTAGGCAGTCGGTTCGTCTACATTTCTGGCGCTCCCGGGTGGATCGCGGTTTGTCACCGTTGGTGTTCCGTTGTTGTGTCGCCTGTAATTCCTGTGCCTACTGTTGCGTTCGCGTGAAGTCGTGTATGGTGTTGACGAGGACAGGCCGAGGCGTTGATATACCTGCCGCGAAAAGGTCTGTCGCTGCTGTATCGCCCGTGTACCGTACGCCGCCCTGTTCTCCTGTGTTTTCGTCAGTGCCAGTCGCTGAGATGAGCGGAGGCGGGGAAGTGAAGTGTCACTTCTGCCAGGAAGTGGTGGAGGAAGGCTCGCTCCGTCGGCTTTGTGAGGGTGGGTGCCAGAAGTGGGCCCATACGCATTCCAAGAGGGAGTGCTTGCCGTCGGAGAGAGTGGTTGAGGCGCAGAGAGGAGATCTGCAGACCGACCGCCGGTGGAAGTGTGAGGAGTGTGTGGCGGCGGCCGTCGCGGCAGCCGCTGCCCTCCAAGAGCAGCAGTTGGTCGGTGGGTCTTCTCTCAATACGGCTAGTCCGTTCGAGTTGCGCCGAGAGACCGGTCGGGATTTTCCTCCAGGGCCCTTGTTGGGTGAACTGGCAGAGGTGGCGCGCGGTGGGTTGACGGCGCAAACTGGGAGTGGACTGTTGAATTCTGCGACGGCCGGCGGTGTCGTTGACGGAAGAAACTGCCCTCCTCAGTTAGCGGCTGAGTCAGTGGAAGCGATCATTGGTGAGCAGGAAGACCCTGACAACAGGGAGATGCTGAGACAAATGTCGAGAATTGTTGCCGCGACATTGCAGCCGGTGTCGGCCTCTCTGGGGCAGCTGCAGAAGCGAGTTGACGCGCAACTACTCGACCCGTCACAGCCACCAAGCTCTGCCATGATCGGCACCGCAGGAGGAAGTGGGGCGCCGCCCAACCCTCCGTACTCGGTCACAACGCGCCACGCGCTGACTGCCCAGGCGGCGGTGAGTGCGCTGAACGGCCCGCCGAGAAGAACGGCGTCGGAAGTGCAGTTGCAGACTGCTGGGGATACGGTAGCCGCCACGAGAATGGACGAGTTCAGTGGCTTGCCGTCAACGAGCGCACAGAACGGAGGAGGCAACCCCGGAGGTGCCGCTGGAGGCACGGGGTGGGGCTTAGTGCCAAGCCCGGTCTACAACGCTGCGAACGTTGGGCCAAACGCTGGCACCGGGGCAGGCCAGGCGCCGCTAGCGCCGCCCGTGGGCGGTGGGCAAGGTGGGCTTGGTGGCGGGATGCAGCAACCTGGGCAGGGTGGCGGAGCGCCGCCAGGGCAAGGAGGAATGCCCCCAGGTCAAGGTGGAGGCGGTGGACAGAGGCAGTTCGGAGCGCCGTTCGTGCCAAATCCCCCTCCCGCGGTCTTCGCGCCGCCGATGCTGCAGATACCGCAGATGCTGCCACCAGTCAGGCCGCAGCAGCCGTCGATCTCGGCCAGAGATTTGGGCTCGCTGCAACCCTTCAGTGGGGAACGGGGCCATGACTGGACGACTTTCCAGCGTATGTTCGAGGATCGCATGATCCTGACGGGAGTGAATCAGCTGCACTGGTTGCCGATTTTGCAGTCGCACCTGCGCGGTGGGCCGCTGGAGATCGCAAACCAGGTCCGGGATGCCAAGCCTGGATACGCCACGTACGCAGATGTAGTGGGGCAGCTGACGGCGTGCTACGCCGACCGTCGGAACGATTTCACGCTGCAGGCCCAGTTCTACAACATGAAGTGGAACAGGGGCGGAGAGTCGATCGACACGTACGTGAATTCCTTGCGCAGCATGGTCTATAAAGCGTGGCCGGGTCAGCCCCAGATGTGGGACCATAATATGAAGAACCAGATTCTGAGATGGTTGCCACAAGATTTGGTGGGTGCTGCGTTGCACACGGCCAGGAACGGCACGCTTGACGACCTGGTGCTGTCGATCCGTGACTACTTGGAGTTGCGCGGTGAGACGGCCGACGCGCGCAAGCAGAAGCCGGCGGCGAGTTCGAAGAAGAACGAAGGTGGAAAGGGCGAAGCGCAGAGCGGCGAGGCCGCCGGTGGGTCGGAGAAAGGGGGAAAGAAAGGGCGCCGTAGACCGTGGAAGCCGTGGACTCGCGGTGGCGACGGCGCCGACGGTGGCACTCCTAAGGGCGGAGGAGGCTCTGGAGGCGCCTCTGGCGGGAAGGCTGGAGGAGGGGCCCAGGCCAACGGTCCACCGAAACCCTTTGTTCCACTCGCTGAAAAGAAGTGTTACCAGTGTAACAAGCTGGGACACTTGGCGCGCAATTGCCCCACCAAACCGCCGCTGCAGAAAACCAACCAGTTGCAGACTGGAGGTGCCGGTGAGCAGGCGCCGCCTGTGACGCCTGTGAAGGAGGAGGTCGACAGGCAGACGCTGCCGCCGGGAGAGCTGACTTGGGACGAGCTGGAAAAGGTTTTGACGGTGGACGTCAAGAGCTCTGAGAGAGCCGCTGGCGTGTCCGACGTGAAGGAGGGAGAGTGGCCGAGGGCGCCCTACTCCAGATCCAGCCCGTGGCTGCGTGCCACCGTGCAGGGCAAGAGGATCAGCGTCATGATGGACACGGGTGCTACGGTGCCGCTGATAGCCAGCAAGAAGACCTTTGGGAAGCTCTTCAGGTCGGCTGACGCGTCGACGCCCAAACACCAGTTCATCTTCCGTCGGGTCGCAGACCCTGCAGTTCAAGTGGACGGCTCGTCTATTGGAGACTGCTGGATGACGGATGTGAAGTTGGAGTGTGAGGGCCGGAAGTGTCTGACGCAGTTCATGGTCTCGTCCGCCATGTCCGAGTCGGCTGGAGTGCTGATGGGCATGCCGGCGCTGGAAGCTTTGGAATTTCGCATTGAGGCGCCGTCTGGCAAAGTACTCCTGAATGGGGGGAAGACAGCTGAGGAGAAGGCAAAGGAGACAGTTCAGGCATCGCCTAGCGCGAAGCAGGGACACACTCCCCGCCAACCACAGCAGTCGCCACTAGGACCTCGCGGTGACACCGAAGCTCTTCAGAAGGGCCGCTTCAGGGGCGCTGCAGAGAGAGCTGGGCGCGCTTGGGGTGTGCTTGACCAGTGCACCGGCAGTGGACCTGACACGAAGCTGAAGTTGAAAGTGACGCGGCCGCGCAAGAGAGGCGCTAAGCGCAAGCAAGTGGGTACGGTAGACCACTTTGCGGGGCAGCTGTGCTATTTCCAGCCTGCGGACTGGATCTATCCCTGCAACGGGCAAGAACAGCTGTTCGAGCTGCAGTCACTGGACGTGGGTCTGGTTCAGGTCGGAGAAGACTTGACAGTAGAGGTGCCGTTCCCCTACGGGGAGGACACGCTGGCCGCCGTGCTAGTAGGGCACCAGTTGGGGACTTTGGAGGTCTGCGAAGAAGCCGATGTGCTGGACAGCGCAGAGGCGCGCGTCAATCTGCTGCAGACACTGGGACAGCTGGCGAGCCCGGCGAGGCACCCAGACGCTGAGCAGATGGAGGGGCACGTGTACAGTGTTCCCAAGAGGACGCCAGAGCAGATCGCAGAGCGGCAAAGGCTCATTTGTGAACAAGTTCGGATTGGCGACGGCCATTGTCCTTCTGACAGAGAGAAGGTACTGGAGGCGCTCAAGAGAAATCACGAGGCCTTTGCAGTAGAGCCGAACGAGATGGGCCTGTGCAACCTGGAGAAGGTGCACATTGACACTGGCGATGCGCCGCCTGTGTCTGAGCCGCTGAGACAGATTCCCCTGCACATCAGACCCCAAATCGATGAAGAAATCGATAAGATGCTGAGAATGGGGGTGATCAGAGAGAGCAACAGCCAGTGGAGCTCTCCGATCGTGCCAGTGAGGAGGAAGGACCTCCAGGGCAACTTCGTGGGGTACAGAGTGACGCAAGACTATCGGCGTCTGAACCGTCACGTGAAGGTGCCCCAATACCCCCTGTCGAATACGGTAGAATTGCTGGAGCAGATGGCTGGCCGGAAGCCAAGGTACCTGGGACGCTGGGACCTAGTGAGCGGCTTCTACCAGGCGGGCTTGTACCCGGAGGACGCGGCGAAGACCGCGTTCCGCTCGCCTAGAGGGCTCTATGAATATGTCAGATTGCCCATGGGGATCTCGGCCAGCCCCGCCATCTTTCAGCGCCTGATGATGAAGGTGCTGCAACCCCTGGTGGACAAGGGGGGCGTCACGGTGTACATCGATGACGTCGGACAGGCGGCGTGCACGATCGACGAGTACGTGGAGCAGATCGATGGGATTTGCAAGCGTTTCGTCGAGGTCGGCATGAAGTTCAAGCCCAGCAAGTGCGAGTTCTTGCTCAAGGAGATGACCTATCTGGGCCACATCATCTCAGAGAAGGGCATTCGGGTGGATCCCAAGACTGTGTCGGCGATCCTCGAATTGCCAGAGCCGAAAACGCAAAAGCAGGCCAGAAGGCTGTACGGCCTAGCCAGCTATCTGAGGCGTTTCATCAAGGACTTCGCGCAGATCGCCAGAGGAATGGCGGAGACGTTGAAGGGCGACCCGAGAGGCTTCAAGTGGACGAAGTCAGCGTCGGAGTCGTTCACGGCCCTGAAGAGAGCCTTGACCAGTCCGCCGGTCTTGCAACCCGCGGAAGCTGCCAAGCCTTTCTGGCTGGAGGTAGACGGCAGCAAGTACGGTCTTGGCGCAGTGCTAGCGCAGCAGGGGGAAGAAGGAAAGTTGCACCCCGTCGCCTACGCGAGTCGAGGGCTGAACAAGCACGAGGGCAACTACCCCATCAGTGAGCTGGAGATGCTCGCTGTGATATTTGGGCTGCGCAAGTACAGATACTATCTGCTGAACGCGCCGGAAGTGCACGTGGTCACGGATCACAACGCACTGACTATGTTGGCCAAGTGCAAGGAGCCGACTGGTCGTCTCTATCGCTGGATAGTCGATATTGACACGTTCAGGCCCATCTTCCACTACAAGAAAGGGGCGCTGAACTACGTACCGGACGCGCTAAGCAGGTGGAGGACAGAGCACGAGAATCTGTCGAACTTGGGTGACTTGGAGCTGCACGAGGTGGACGTGCAGGCTCTGGTGAAGGTCCCCAACGTGCAGCAGGTCAGCATGCTGCGCATGATGACGAGAAGTCAGACGAGAGCGCAGCAGCAGCAGGCTGCCCAGTCAGCACCCGACGGGCAGGACCCGGCAGCGAAGCATGCCGGGCCGGACCGGGCAACGGCAGCAGAGCCTGCTGACGCAGTCTCTGCCGGGCCGGACCGGGCTTCTAGTGAGCCGGTCCTGGACCTCTATGCCGCAGAGGGTGATGACGAAGATCTGCCAGTGCTAGAGACGCCTGACAGACTGCCCACGGATATTCGGGCAATCAGAGACCTTCAGATGTCGGACGAAGTTCTCAGAGACGAGATTCTGAAGAGGGAGGCATGTGAGAGCGACGACTCAAAGTCCTCTTACTTCCTGCTGGACGGTGTGCTGTACACGCATACCAAGCACGGTCGCTGTCTGTTAGTGCCGCAGTGTGAAAGAGAACTGTTGATGCACGAAGCGCATTCGTCGAGGACGGGGGGTCACTTTGGGCCCGAAAAGATGCGCTTGCGACTGTGCGCGGCCGGGTTCTATTGGCCGGGCATGACCCAGTCGGTCTGGGATTTCGCCCGGGGCTGTGTAGCGTGCGCAGCAAGGCAGGGGCAAGGTCTGCGAGGCAGGCCCCCTCTGCACCCAATTGAACCGCCGCAGGCACCTATGCAGTTAGTCGGAATGGACATTCTGCTTATGCCTCAGAGCCAGCACGGACACAAGTATCTGCTCGTCTTGCAGGACTACTTGACGCGTTTCGTCTGGGCGTTCCCCATGAAGAACGAGACGACGGAGACGGTCTTGCGTGTTCTGCAGCAGCAGTTCTTCCCCTCTGCAGGATTTGTCGACACATTCCTGACAGATAGAGGCGCGCAGTGGAAGTCAGCGCTCGCTCAAAGGTTTTTCGAGGCCTACGGTATCAAGCAGCGCTTCACCACTGCGTACCATCCCCAGTGCGACGGGCTAGTGGAGAGGTCGAACAGGACGGTGCCCAACGTCCTGGCGAAGACCGCCTACGAGCACGAGGAAGACTGGGTGGATTTGCTAGGAGACGCCCTAGTGGCTTTCAACGCAACTCCCCAGTCGAGCACCACCAAGTGCCCCTACTACGTGCTCTTCGGCCGGATGCCCCACCTGCCGTCGCAATCGGTGCTGTCGAGGAAGCCCTCCGCACACACGTGGGCAATGGACGAGTCGATCGATCGTCTGCCGCACAACTTGGCGAAGATCTGGAGCGAAGTCCGGCTCCACATCGAGAAGGCCCAAGTCAAGCAGAAGGCGGCCTATGACGCTGTGCGCGTGCGTGTGCCGGTGTTTGTAGACGGTGATCGTGTGTGGTGCTACTCGCCTTCTGTTGCTAGCAGTAAGGAGCGCAAGATGGCACTGCCTTGGGAAGGTCCGTTTCGTGTGGTGCGCGTGTACCCTGAGGGCATGGTGAAAATTCTGCCGGTCGATAAGCCGAATGACAAGCCGGTCATCGTGAGCGGCGCGCGACTCTGTCACTGTTCGCCGCAAATTCCCGACGCGACGCGCGCGCCAGGGAAACGCAGTCGAACCATCGACGAGACCGTGCAAACGCTATTCGAGGCGAATATCCTCTTTTCGGGGGGGAAGGGGGACGGTGCAGACTATATGAACGGCAGCAAAGACGCAACGCAAGACGTGTCCGCCGTTTACAGTTTGTGCTGCCTGCAGTTCGTGCACAATTCACATAGCGATCGTTCCGAACATTTTGAATTGATCGACAAAAGTGAGAAGTTCGAGTGTGCGAAACAACAAACCTTCCCTTCTCGTTCAGAGCGATTCGGCAAGTCGGCAAGCGAGTCGGTCGAGCAGAGAGAGTCGAGAGAGGAGAAGCAGGAGAAGTCGGCGCCGACGGTAATGTCGGCCCGCCGGTCTAGTAAGGAGTCTTCGGGCTCTCGGGAAGAGAAGCAGGCAGCCAGGAAGAAGGTGCCGCAGAAGCCTAGCGTGAAGGCGAGCGGCGCTTTCGACCAGGCGCTGCAAGCGGCTGTTGCGCAAAAAGCCGGTGCCAGTGTGCCAAAGCGCAAGGGAAGTGGCGGCGCGCGGAGAGGGCGGACGGCCAGTCTGCCGCCGCGTGTCGTCCCGGAAGTCCAGACCGGCCAGAGTGGAAGGCGGTCGGAGATGGAACGGGCCGGGAGAGGCCGCGGGTCGGCGCAGGGAGCCAGTCTCAAGCGCGGCGCCGTGGGGGCCACCCATAAGTCCCTAATCGACAGTAGTCGCAAAAGTGAGCGGCAGGCGGAGCGCGCCGGCTCTCTTGTGCGCACTAAGCCACCGACGGGCGTAGTCCAGGCAGCGGCGCCGGCCTCCAAGGGAGGACCGGCCGGACAGAAGGGCGCCGAGGTGCCCGCGTCGCAGGACGAAGTCCGGGACTTGGTGGATCGACCTGTCGATCGCAGTAAGTGGACCAAGGCCGAGAAGGAGGTGCATCAGTTGGCGAAGGTAGAGCGCGAGCGCGAGTTGGCTGCGCAGGCTCTTGAGCGCCGTAAGGCCGCCCAGCTGATGCCTCCGATTCCGCGCGTGAAGACGCCAGAGGGCGGTCACGGTAGAGGGCGCGCCAGAGGCCGAGGTCAGCAACCGAGTCGGAGTCGAAGTAGAGGCCGTGGCGGTGGTGGGCGTGGTGGTGCCGGGTTCTACCCTGGAAAGGGGGGGACGTTGGTCTTCTACTCAGGGCCCGGGCGCTATCACAACCCCATAGTTGGAGAGCCAGGCCATGACACGAGCTCGGAGTCGCCGTCGAAGACGCCCAGGAAAGCGCACTACGTGCGGGCGATGATCCCTCCCGTTGCCCCTCCTGAGGAGGAGGAGGACTTCGAGGAGGAAGAGGAAGACGACGACGGCGGCGGAAGCAGTGTGTCGCCCGTGAAGCAGAAGCTCTTGCCTTGGAAGGAGGCCCAGCGGATTCGCAGCCAAGTGCACGCGACCGTGATGGGTGAGCTGAGTCGGCGGGGTGGCATGCTGATGCTCGATCCGAAGCAGAAGAAGAAGTTGTACGCCTACATCAGAAACGAGCAGATGAGGCAGCTTCGGATGGCGGGCGAGCAGAGGGCGCGTTCCCAGTCGAGAGGTAGAGGGGGCGCGCAACTGCAGAGTCGTTCGAGGTCGGGAGGGCGTCAGAGCGGGGCCGAGCAGCAGACGGTCGCCAGCTGGTTGGACGCCCACCTCGGAGTCGCGTCGACGGCGCCGCAGCCGGTTTCGCACCGGCAGGTACAGCGGTTGCCGCAGAACATCGAACGCCGCTCAGACCAAGAGTTGAAGGCGGCCGCGAAGCTGGCTAAGGAGAGGGCTAGGGTGCCCAAGGAGGAGCCGGTCGATGTTTCGGACGACGACGACACGGAAGCGGCGACGCCGTTGACCAGTACGCTGGCAGGGCGGAAGGAGCCGCTGGCGCCCATGCGTTACGACGACAAGGGCGAGCAGAAGTACCAGGGGAGGCGACCTGGTGAGTACCCGCGGCGTCTGAAGAGTGGATGGGATCCACGACAGTCTGCCTATCAGGAGGCTGAAGACAAAGCGGCGGGGGGCATCGAGACCCCTACGGACTGGAAACGGCGCCGGTATTGGCAGGATACCCCGGGATTGGCGCCGCCGGACGTGGTCGGCCAGGGGGAGTTCGCCGAAGCGATGTGGCGTTACGCGCAGTACAAGGCGGAGATGGAGGAGGAGAAGAGGCTGCTGCTCGAGGAGCGCGCAGCGCAGAACCCTCCCCAGCTCGCTGAGATTGAGAAAGAGCGAGAAGAGCTGCGCGACCCCCAGAAGGAAGGTGGCTGGAGCGTGCCGGAGCTCCCTGTCAAGGTGAAGAAGGAGATTGAGGCGTCGAAGTTGGCGCAGATGGTCAATCCCAGTCTCCTCTTCGCTGCGCTGGACGACGCTCTAGAGCGTTGGAAGCTCCAGTATCAGCAGAAGCTGGAGCAGCGCCGAGAACAGGGACTGTCCATCAGTCTGCTGCAGTTGGACTCGTCGTCGGACGAGGAGTCGAAGGCCGTCCTGGAGGAGGGAGACGGCGACGACAGTGACGTGGCCTTGGTCGACGTGATCATGAAGCCGCAACCGGCCAAGAAGAAGAGCGGCGGGTCGGCGCCAGACGTAGACCGTCAGCTCCAAGCCGGTAGAGTGGCACTGTCGATGCAGGAGGGCGACGAAGCCCAAGCTGACCTGGAGAACCTGGTCAAAGATTTTGACGACATGCGTCAGCGCCTGTGCCGGGTGAGACAGGGTGCCTCGAGGCTGGGCATGGTCAAGGACCGGGCCGAGTACCACATGAGGCTCCTGCGTAAGAACAAGCAGCGCCGCTACTTGCATACGCCCCCGGACGAGCAGAAGCAGGCCGCGAGAACGCAGTTCCGTCGCAGCACGGTGGAGCACTTGTTGCCGCCGCAGGAAGTCAGGGGCTACGGCCAGGATGGGCCGGAAGGCGTGGAGATGCCCCTGGTGGCGGACGTGTACTGGACCCTGTTCGGGCACCACCCCAGAGACACGAATATTCTGGTGCAGACGCCTCGTACCCTAGAGGAGCTAGAGGTGGTCGTGCAGCAGATCCGCCAAGAGTGCGACGAGATGAAGGTGCACGTCCTGTTCATGGACGCGGAAGGGTGGAATCCCCATCAGGAAGTGTGCAGCAGGGACCCGTTGGCGCAGTGGGTGCACCAGCCGGCTAGCCCTGTGTACCCCAAAGAGAAGAGCTTCATCTCGACAATGCAGGTCGAGACGTTTGGGGCCGGCATTTCGCTGGTGGTGGACTTGAGGGACTTCTGGGAGATGCGCCAAGGGCGAAAGATCTACAGATTTCCTCAGCCCCTGCACGAACTGTTCTGCGATCCCCAGTACCTGGTGGTGGTAGGGAACTTCGAGTACGCGGATAAGGCCCGCATCGATAACACCTACGGGACGCAGCAGTGGGGCACGGCAAGCAAGGGGTTCGACCGACGCGACTGGCGCACAGTCGACTCGGGGTACTGGGCGTACACCCACGGGATGGCCCAGGCGGACTACGAGCCCCAGCAGTGGAAGAACATGGAGCACGTGGGCGTCAAGCGAATGATGCTGGCGGCGCTGCAGTCGTCAGACCAGGGCCACGATTCGTTGCTGGCAACGGACGAGATCCGAACGCTGCAGCATCGGCTCGGTGTGAGTCACCCTGGAGGCGCCGTGTGCTGGTTGTACGCCATGCCAGTGCTGGACGAGCTCTGGTGGGAGGAAGCCATGGCGTATGGAAAGCCGAGAGGGGAGACTCCTCAGGAGACGCGGGACAAGGCCACCTGGGCGAGGTTGGACTGCCTGGCCTACAGTCTGCTGGACTGTCGCGCGCTGGCGGTGGCGTTGCTGGCCGGCGCGATGTGGTTCCCGCTGCCGAAGTTCGCCGACGCGGACCCGAACGGAGACCCGAAAGAGGACCTGAACATGATGGGTCAGGCCCTGAGGCAGATCCAGGAGTACCTGGACAGGAGGCGCTTCGCTCTGCTGATAGCAGAGGAGGACCCAATTGAGAAGCGCCAGGACGCCGGCGTAGCCGTGTCGAGAGCCCCTCCGCAGAGAACGGTGTTTTCGCAGGAGGTGGTGGAGCTGCTCAAGAAGTTGGCCAATGTGCAGGCGAACGAGCGCGCCCTGCAGCTCGGATTTGGCTTCAACTTCGTCGGGAGAGTGGCCAACGAGCGCGAACTGGTAGACGCCATCGTGGGGCAAGTTCGCACGGATAAGACCCAGTCAGACCTGGTGAAAATGCGGGCGGAAGTGCACAAGGCGCTGCGCAGCATTCCAGGCTACTACCTGCTGCACGTGCTGAAGCAGAAGGTCTTCCAGTGGTGGTTCGACCGATGGGAGCAGCGGGCGGTAGACAAACTGACTCAGCACATCGAGATGCTGACTCCGACGGAGGCGTCAATTCCCGCCGAGATCGAAGCGGTCGCGGAAACTGTGGCCGAGGAACTGTCGCGCGAGAAAGAGGAGGGAGAGCGCCTCCGCCGACAGATTCCGTTCCACAGCTCGGTCGTGATTGAAGCTCTGCTGAAGAACAGAGAGCTGCGCCTGAAAATGAAGAAGCAGGGGGCGGCGCTGAGTCACTTGTACACCGTGGCCAGAGCGTCCGCGAATGTCCTCCACAAGCTAGGCTTGATGTTCAGTTCCGGGGCGCCGGACGAGCTCAAGGCCTCGGAGGAGTTCCGCCAGTTCAAAGAGGCGAGTGAGACCCTGCAGGTGCTAGTCCCCAGCATGCCGATGGACCTAGAGACCGAAGCGCTGCTGGAGGACGAGGAGAACTCCTTGAAGGAGCGCACCGAGGCGCAGAGGGCCGAGGACGAGCGGGAGAAGAGAAAGGCGCTGGGACAGAGAGACGCGCCTATGGACGTCGTTGACGGAGAGGGTGAGCAGGCCGCTGAAACAGCCGCCACGAGCAGTGATTCGGTGTCGATGCAGCAAACGCTAGACGGGACGCAGAAGACATCGGACACTGCTATGGAAGTGGGGCTGACGGAGCAGCAGAAGCAGAGAGAGGAAGCGGCTGAGGCGCGCTTGCAGAAGGTGCAGGCGAAGTTGAGGGGAGTGAAGCCTCACCCGTGGCCGGTGGTGAAAGTTGAGCCTCAGGAGAAGGAAGGGGAAACTCTGCCGCTCTACGAAGAGCACGAGAAGCAGAGACTCGAGCTGGAGAGACAGAAGGCGCAAGGCCTAGTGCCGTCCGCCGCCGCTGACGCCAGTTCGAGTGGAGAAGTTCCCCAGGGTCCGCCGCCGGGAGAGGGCGGCGACGGCAATAGTGACGAGGAGGAGGACTTGTAGACGGCGCTCTGCGGTTTCACTGAGTTCCCCATTTCGAACAAGCCCTATGTGCTTGGGGGTTGGGCGCAGAGTGTCCGTGCTACCGTTGTTGCTGTGTGAGCGAGCGAGCGAGCGAGCAAGCTGGAGGGCCAGCTACAACTAGCCGAGCCGGAGGTGTGGGAAGGAGAGCGAGCGCCTCCGCCGCCGTTGCCGTTATTCAGTGTGATACGGTAGCGCAGTTGTCTTTGTCTCGCCCTGTGTAGAGTAAGGCGTATGTCGCCACGCGATCACTGTGCTTTGTGTATCGTGGCGCTGTCAACAACCTTGCGTTGATTGTGTTGGCAGCGCGTCTCTTCGTGATAGCTCGCCCGACCGGGGAAGGCACCTTGCTTCATTGTCTCCCTTCCCCGTTCGGTAGGTAGTTGCCTTTACGTGCGTCGGACCTCCTTAGGTCTCGTGAATACGCGTGCGCCTAAAACCCGTTCAACGCTGCACTATAGCAAGGACGGATAGGTACGGAATATACATAGGTAACAATAACGGAATACAACAACAACAACAAGTACAACGGAGTGGCACTGTGGTTCACAAGAAGATCAGAAGAAGTGGGCTCTGGTCACTGCAGAAGGTTGGCTTCACCTCCTTCCTTGGCTCAGCGGTGATCTTAGCTGACAGTTAGGCGTTTCCCGTCTGCGCTGCTTGTAGTTGGTGCTAGGATCGGCGCCCAACCGCCGTAGCTTCTATAAGTAGGCAGTTGGTTCGTCTACAGGCGGAGACTGCCCGCTTCTACAAGTTCAACCCGGGATGGAGTCGATTCGGCGGCCGAATGAGGCAATGGCGCTGTGTTTCGTTCGTTGAGAGGAACTTTGAACGACGCAAACAAACGAGCTTTGCAGGGAGGCCTGCGATCATCTGTGTGAGATCCTGGGACGCGCCAAGGAGCACGTGGCAGTGCTCCTGAAGCTGGCGCCCCATTTCGACTTCGATGAACAGACGCCCGGCAACGGCTTCAGGTGTGTAGACGCAGCAAGTAATGCGCCGCAAATTCGTCTACGAGCGTTGTGTCTGCTTTCAGATCGCTGGCAATCTTGACGGACTCGTGCGCCCTCCATCTGGTCAACCTGTTGCGCCAGGTGCGCAGCGATCGTCAGTCGCTGCTCTTCCGCCTCTCGAACTACTGTCGCGAGGTGGAGAGCTACGTGGACGTGATGGACTACCTGGTGCACGCCTTCGACACCATCGAACCCATCGTTGGAGACTGGCCCTGCGACGAGGTGAGAGCGGAGAAATCTACAGTGTGGAGGTACTCGGGCTCTACACCTGACCTTTCATTGCTGCAGTTAATGAACATCGACCAGTCGTCCGTTGCGGACAAGCAGAAGAAGCAGCGCTACCAGAAGCTGATGAACGAGGTCGAGCAGTTCGATCCCACCTGCTTCTTCGGCAGGCCTATCGGCTTCCAGGTGGCGTTGTCGTCGTCGCTCAACTCTGCTCTGTCCTTCGTGCGTAACGCTTGCATTTCGCGTTTCAGTTCTGCGCCTCCGCCGCGCGCGTCTTCAACTTTACTGGGGCGCTCTACGCCAGCTACAGTCTCAACAAGGACGCCAACACCTTCAGTCAGCTGCTGAAGGCCGGTCGATTCCTGGTGTCTCCCGAGGAGCGAGCGAAGCAGATACGGAAGCTGACGCGCGTGGCCGACCTGGAGCTCTGCAAAGGCTTCTGGAATCTGGCAGAGAGCGGCTTTTACTACGTGAGCTCATGGGCTGCTTGTGAAAGGAAGACTGAAGCTTGCGCACCCTTTGTTATATGAATGATTGCTTGGCGCGCTTTCAGCAGCAGACCTACTGGTTCACCCCAGCTCTGGCCGTGAACGAGCAGCTGGAGATCCCCTGTCCAAAGTCGCTGTTTCTGCCCGGAAAGGACGGTGGCGACGTGGAGATCCCCGTGCCGCAGTCATACACTGGCGTGAGACCGGTTCAGACGCGCCTGCTATCTTACTACTGCAGAAGTGGAATGGTGAGTATCCACCCAGACAATTGTTCATTTCCTTCGCTCTCAGCAGCCACCGGAGTTGGTAGTGCCAACCATTGTAGTCGAAGGCAAGAGGGGGCAGGGGAATGGAGCAGTCGCCCTACCTGCTGCTGCACTGCCACGGCGGCGCCTACGTCGCCTGCTCCGTGCGCTCACAGGAGGTGGGAGAGAGCGGTCGTCTGTTTGCTCCTGTCACTAATGCGCGCCTATCTGTGTGAGTGGGTGTGGACCTTCATTTGTGTACGTGCAACTCGTTTCGCTCTTAGACGTACCTCCGCCATTGGGCGAAGGAGTTGGAGTGTCCCATTCTGTCGGTGGAGTACTCCTTGGCTCCCGAGAATGGCTACCCCAGACAGGTGGAGGAGACCATCTACGCCTACGCCTGGGCGCGACTCAACAAGCAGCTTCTCGGTGCGCATTATAGTCCGTTTCTCCATTCTAGTGGTTGCGGCAACGTCAGATCTTGCCGCTTCCTCCTTCAGGCTGGACCGGGGAGAAGGTGTGCTTCGTGGGCGACTCGGCAGGCGGCAATCTGGTCACGGCAGTCACATTGCGTCTTGTCCGCCTGGGCGTGGATCGGTCGGCGCTGCCCACCGGCCTGGTGCCCGTCTACGGCGCCTTCCTCATGCAGTACGTGTCGTCGCCCTCGCGCCTCCTCTGCTGCGTCGACCCCCTGCTAAACATGGGCGTCTTGCTCAGATGCAGCGAAGGTGGCGACAAGAACCGTATAGGGAAGCGTTTGGAGTCCTAAGGGCTTTTGACCTTTGTTCCAGCCTACTTGACGCAGCTGGTCCAGAGCAGGGAAGGAGGCGGGCAGGCGGCTGACAAGGAGGCGGTCAACACCGTCGTCAACGGCGGTCACAACCACAAGTCACTGACGGAGTATTTCGAGCAGATGGTTGAGTACCAGCACAAGGCGAACAAGGGTGGGTGTGACGGACGTTGCGTGTGCTTCTTTGAAGAAGCGACGAAGCAGCGCCAGTTTCAGCCGAGATGGAGTTCGCCAAGGCGGAGAAGGGGGCGGCGTCGCAGGCGACGGCGACCTTCGGTTTGGACTTCCAGGACGGTGGGTGTGCGCGCTGCTGGATGTCTCTGTTCCCACTAGCCTCTGATGGCTTCCAGACGGCGTCCAATCGGCGGAGCATCAGCAGAACCCTCTGGCGGCCACGGAGGCGCGCGAGTCGACCATTCTTCATCCGACGGTGCGCGTGGCGAAGGACCCACTCAAGATCTGCCTGGCCTCCTCCGTTGCCCAGGACGAGCTGCTTGACTATCTCTCCCACAACGAGTACACTGGGGACAGCGTCTCCCAAGTGACGGACGCTGAAGCCAAGGACGGCATCGTCACCAGGAAGATGTCCGTCGTCGCACTCGACGCGCCCGCCGCCGCCTTCGCAGTCGACGGTGGAGGAGAAGCGGCCGAATCGGGTGGGCTGCACGCGGACGGAGGAAGCCTTGTAGTCGTCTGCTTGTGGACAAACATTAACCACTTGACGGTAGCCCATGACGTTTCGGGATCTGGCAGATCCCGAATCCCTTAAGGAATAGATCCCCAATTTGCATGAGTAGGCACTATATATTCAAATTGGGGATCTATTTCTTAAAGGTTTCGGGATCTGCCAGATCCCGAAACGTCATGGGCTACCGTCAAGTGGTTAACACCGCTCCAGTTCGATGCGTCAACCCTGACTGTTCTTGCAGTCGGCGGGGGCATGCGCAAGAACCGCTCGGTGTCGCGGTCGATCGGCGACGGTCTGACGCTGGCGGCCGACCACGTCTACGAGGCCATCTTCCAGTGGTTTGAAGAGCCCAAGAAGCCCAAAGTGGCCAAAACTTCCGCCGCCGCCTCCTCCTCTTGCGGCGACGCCAGCAACGGCCCGACTACCACCGTAGGCGGTCGCAAGATATCCAACTCGGGTCGACGGCGTCTGTCGGCGGCCGAGAGAACCAGAAGCATGGAGATGATGGAGGACGAGGAGGAAGACGAGGACGACCTGTCTAAAGGTAAGGAACCGACGTATTGGCGTGTTGGATACAGGGCAACGTATAAACTACGTAATCGATCAAGGCGAGCGCGCGCAATAAAAGGCTCAAATCCCTCACATCAACGAAATTCTTCTTCTTCTACATACCCTCCAAAATTCTACAGAGCCGCATCGAAGTTTCGAGAGATTACTGTGTCGCCAAACCAAACTGATTGAAAACAGAATCCAGTCGTCGCCAAGAAGAAGTCGGAAGCGAGCGGGGAAGACGAGACGATGGCCGTCTCTCTCAGCGGAGCTCTCAAGGGCGGACGACTGACCCAGCTGCTCTGCATCGTTGCTGTCGTCGGCGTCGTCATCGTCGTCGTCGTCGCTGCTCGGCCGAGCGACAGTCACAGCAGAGGAGAGCGGGCGGGGACGACGGCGGAGAAGGAAGAAGAGACGCCGACGACTGGTGAAATGGACGCCTCCTCGACAGTGGACGAGACCCAGCAGAGACGCCGCCGCCGAGTGGCTGACGCCGACTCGCGGACAAGAAACATGGGCAGAGACGAAGTCCAAGGGAAAAGAAGGCAGGCGCTCAACAGCGCCCTCAGAGGACGGCACCCGGCCTTCCTTCGGGTCAAGCGCCAGGCCGAGGGCCAGTCGGACGAGGGCTGCGATGCGTGCAACGACAAGAGCCCCTACTGCTGTGTCGAAGTGACCGCGCATCTCAACAAGTCGACAACAGAAGGCCCAAGGCGGACGTCCTGCATGGACAGTGGATCGCTCAGCTTATGCAGGACGCAGCTCAACGAAAGTCTTTCCACTTTTCAGTTCCAGCTTTCGTGTAAGGTCCAAGAAGGTGGCAAAGGGTGCAGCGTCTCAAGCGCAGACTGGGAAAAGGAGTTCGAATTCTACTCGCGCTCCTTCTGCCACTACTTCAAGGGCGAGCAGCCGACAAGTGGGAAAGTCGAGAGTCGTCAGCAAGTCTACTGCTCCGGCCACTGCGTCACCATCTTCGACAAGCAGAGCAACTCCATTGACGCTGGCTGCAGCGAAGAGCAAGCCGATTGGGTCAAGAGCGCTTGCTTAGAACACCAAGACGGAGAAGAGAACTGCATGCTGAACAAGACGGACGTCGGCGAGGCAACGCAGGCGGTCTGCTGCTGCAAGGGCGGCGTCAACTGCAACGACCTACTTCGTTCACGCAAGACGATGGACGTCCACGCCTACTTCGTTCAAAGAACAAAGACCACTCCTGCGCTAATGACGACCACCACAGAGCTGTTGTCCACGGTGACGCTGAGCGCGGCTTCCAATACCTCAAATTCGACGACGACGCCAGAGAAGACAACCGAGCGTTCCACTACTACAACGACGACAACCACGACTACGGTGACAACGACAGAGCAGACGACGACGACCACGCCGACAACTGCGCAGACGTCTACGACGCCTACGTCGGCAACGCTTCAAACGACTTCTACCTTGCCGACCAGTCCGACTTCTAAGGTCACCGAAGATTGCTGTCCATGTGTTCAAGGACCAGAAACCAGCAGCGGTAGCAGTGCCGCCTCCACCGCGACAGCGTCGGATTTCACAACTGACACCACTACTACCCTGCAAAAGGGCGGCGGCTGCCTGCTCCACAAGCTCTCGTGCGTTGTACTGTGGATCATCGCCGCAGTGGTCCTCGTCCTTATTCTAGCGCTCGTCGGCGGTATCGGGTTTCTCTGCTTTTTGCTGCAGAAGAAGAGAAGAGAACTGAAAACGGCGGACTCGGAGAAAGCGGAGCTAGAAAAGCTCTGCGCCGAATGGGAGGAGACGGTCAAAGACCTCCAACACACGGCGCCCGTCAGCGAAGCAATCCAGAAGAAGGCGTCGTCAACAAAGTCGTCGAAGAAAGAGAAAGAACCAAAGGCGGCGAGCGAGAAGGTGGAAGTCGAGAATCCTAAGTCGCGCTCGCAGTCCTTCAGAGCGTCTACCAAAGCAGAACAGGACAGGTCCAGTCAACGAGCGGTACCGACGTCTGTCACGCAGGATGAAGAGCCGTACGAGGAGATCTGCCCCACCGTGATATCGCCGCCGAAGTTCGATGAACATCGGACGCAAGAAGAGGAAGAGCAGTCGTCGCCGTCAGAAACGAAGCAGCGACCGGCCGCTACTGTTGGCAACGTCGATGCAATCGGAAGGCCCGAAGAGGAAGAGAAGGAGTCGAGAAGCGCAAAACGGTCTTTCGAGAAGAAGTCGAGCAAGAACAGAACCCAGAGTCGCCATACCTCGTCGCAGAGGGGCGGTGGCGTCGACGATGACGACGGCGACGACGGAGTTGGCGGCGACAACAACGACGAAGTGGGCGGCGTCAGCGAGACTGTCGACGACGACGCCGACGACGACAAGAATTCGGAGGAAAGCTTGAACAAGGGTGCCGGCCCGTCGCTCAACAGCCCAATGGTGCCTTCGGAGGTCGAGATGGGCTTGAGGACCAAGGACGCCGACGGCCGCCTGTGATTCGTGATAAATCGTAGCGCTGTGATTGTGTCCCTGGTTGGCGTCATCGGTTGGTGCTCACGCGTGCTCGAGGCCCTCGAAAAGTCTGTGCGGGAGAATTCGATTTGCACTACCACAGTCTACAACAGTGCGTCGTAGGCAGATAGAATGCCGTCCATCGGTCGCCACGTTGTGCGCCTCGTTAGGCTCAAGTACTCTTCTCACGCTAGTTTATAAGCTATCTTTTCGAGTCCAGTTGCAAGTGGAGTGGAAGACACGGAGGAGTGTCCTGAACCGATGTCGGCCTACGACAGCGTGACACGGAACAAGGTGCCTAGAGATCCCGAGATCAACCCGATCTACGCGAGCGCCGACTTGATGCGCGAACTGCCGCCCATGTGGTTCATCGTGAGCGCTTTGAGCGATTGATCGACTCCATCGAACACACAGGCTTGAAGTCTATTCGTCTCATGTCGCAGGCATGCCACCTCGACCCGCTGCTGGACGACACGGTGATGTTCGCCTCGCGCATCAAGAAGGCCGGCGGTCCCGTGCGCTGCCTGGACATTGTCGACTCCCTGCCCCACGGCTTCCTCAACTTCACGCAGTTCAGTCCCGAGTGCAAGGAAGCCTCCAAGGTCGGTGGTCGGTTGTTGCAGTACCTACGTATGTATACGTGCAAGGATGCCAGTCAAGATTTGGTCGTTCTCTACAGCGCCGTAACCTAACCGCGCTCCATTTCAGCTGTGCCTCAAGCGCATTCGTGACTCCATGGACATGCCCCTTCTATGAGCACCCACGACGACACTGACGAAGAATCCGAACCACTGTGCAGTTTTACCTCGATCGCTCGCTTGCAAGATGCTCCGCTCCGCTGTGATGATTGCTTCCTGTCCTTTGATCGCTGCTTACCGAAGACGTTCCTAGTCGTTGCTCTTTCGTCCACATGTTGCCAGTATACCTCCGTCTCGTTACTGAGTTACTGTACTCTCCGCCGCTGCTACGTTTGGTGATCGCACGCTCTTCGAATGGCTGGTAGACGACTTCTTCTACACTGTGCGTACCGTACTCTCATCATTGATGTTCATTGTTCAGCCAGTCTCTTCCGACGTGCTTTCGGCTGCTGCGCTGCTTTCATCTCTCACGAGTAAATTTCCCGTGAATCATCCTGCGAACAGTTGTGTGCCCAGCATTATCGCACCAGGGGCGTCCCAGATTATTGTCGTTGGGAACGGTAGAGGGTTTTGCAACTGAGAAATGAAAATGGTCGACGTTTGGAGTCAGCGAAGGATGTTCCAAGTGCCGATTAGAACGAGCGGCGGCGGTGGTCCGCGCAAGCTGCTTCCAAAGGAGCCGACCCTAGCGGAGATACAGAAGGAGCGCTTGCTGGACGGACTGCGCTTTCTTGTCTCTGAAGTGAGTTGTTGTTTCACAAACGGAACGGTACCTTCGTCTGAGAGTTACTAGTCTCATGCGCGCGCGCCCAGATCAACGCGCAATCTCAAGGGGCGCTGGAGGGGAGCCAGCCTTCCACCAGCAAGCAGTATCGGCAGGCCGACAGTCGCCTGCTACTGTCCTCCCACCAGGCGCTTCCCAAGCAGCTGACGAAGGTGCTGGACGAGCTGCTCAACTTCGGGTCAGTACGGAGTCAGTCCTCGTCTTCCTCGCAGTGGCGCGACACTTCTTTGCGTCGCTCCAGGGTGCTGTCGGAGAACGGGTACTACGGGGCGATCAGCGGCTTCCTCTCCAGAAGCCAGCGGGCCGCCATCGAGGAGATCTGGGAACCCAAATCTCACCGGGCATACTGTAGGTTGTCTTTTGTTGACTTGGACTGTTTTTTAAAAGGCCAGTAGGCACCTCCCCTATCTCAGGTCGTGCCTGGTTGGGCGAGTCGCTCAACGAGGGAACGCTACCGTATCAGTTACTCAGCTGGAAAGCGCAGAGACGAGCCATCCAGAAGTTCTGCTCCAGGGAAGCAGTGCTGCTGGACTCGAGGGTACACCACCTGTCTATCAGAGATTATGAGTAGGACTCACCAAGTAATAAGACAAGGGTATAAAAATTCCTTTTGTGCTGCAGATGATTGACAGAATCGCGGAGACGCTGGAGCAGCTCTCGGAACAAGTGGCGTTCGACTTCAGGCCGGTATGAGCTTCATGGTCGCTAGCTATCCACTGTGCTAGTGCAGTCGGCGCCGATGGCAGTGAACCCTTCGTGTTGCAGCCCTACTCGATTGTGAAGGAGGGCGTGGATGCGAAACCGAAAGAGAAGGTGAAGAAGAAGGCGCACGCGCGCCCTTCAACGACTAGCGTTGTACCCGAAGCGCTGCCTGTGCGACCGCAAGTGTTCTCGGGCACGGTGGCCGACTCCACGCGTATGATGAAACGTCGATGTGGCCATTCCACTTGTCCTCTATCGACGTGCGCTTGCAACTACAGGAGGCAAGCAGAAGCCTCTTCTGGAGAAGACGGTGCAGTACCCTTCGTCTGCGGCTGATGACGCCGAAGATGCGCTGGTGCTGCTCAACTACGCTGGAGAAGCAGCCGGCGGCGAAGAACGAATGCCACTGGGGTCCAGACTCAATCGCTCCTCTGGAGTAATGGTGGTGCGCCAGAGCCCTGCGTCAAAGACCAAAGGAAAGCAGAGAAAGGGCAAGGCGAAGGGGCCGCTCAGCTCCACGCCCATGGACAATGCCGCCGGTTCAGTAGAAGTGCTGGTGGGCGGCAGCGTCCCAAGCAGACGGCCGCACACCGTCTCGACGTCCGGGTGGAGCGTCGCCGGCGGCGGTGACGGCGACCTCGACTCGGACGCCATGCTGCAGCAAATTCTCAACCTGAGACTCAAACGGGGAAGCCCCAACGGAGTGGAGAGTCCGCCGCCGCCAGCCGAATTGAAGGCAGAACCCGAATTGGGTGGCGCCGCTCTGGAGGCCAGCGTCGATCTGGCGCCTCCCCCACCGTCTACGCCAGAGGCGGCACCTCAAAGCGTTGCGCCGGCCGCCGCAAAGGAAGCGTCGAGGTCGGCGGTGCCTGATCTGCTGTGGTTGGGCGGCGACAGCGCCTCAACCTCGAGCAGGGAGGGCGGCCGGAAGGCGGAGGAGCCGCCGACGGAGCAGCCTTTTGAGAATCGGCTGCAGCAGAGGCTGGACAAGATCCGAAGCATGGAAACTCTGGAGAACAGACACGTCGCCAACGGTTTCGAGAAGACGTCGCCATTGGCGCGTCAAGAGGTCGAACACGACGTGGCGGGAGAGGAGGACGACGACGGAGAAATACAGTATGATTATGTCGGCAGATGCCTTCTTAGAAAGGTTTCATCTGTGGAAGGAGCTTTGGATTTGCAGCTTGGGCAGCAGAGAAGTGGTCCGAATCGCCATGCAAGTCTTCGTCAAGGAATCGGAGCACTTTTTCAAGGTCCGCTGTTATTAGTACAGCTGCTTGACAAGTTCTGTGAGAGATGGCTTCCTCCCTCGCTTCTATAGGTGTTCCGTGTCTACCTGAACCACCAGAGCGGCACGCCAGTCATGCGCTGGCTGCTGCTGACCAACCACGCGCTCTATCTGCTCATGAGACTCAGCGGCAAGGAGTCTCAACAGATCTGGAACAAGAGCGCCGTCTTCGACGCCACTGAACGTGAAAGCGGTTCGCCAGAACCTCCCGCCGCCATTGGTTGGTGTGGGACTTCCGATTTCACCTCAAGTCGTCTCATAGTTTTGTCTCCTGGCAGAGGAGACGCAGATCCTGGAGGAGAAGCGCGAGTACGAGATCGACCGCCTCGTCTCGCTCGAAGACATCCAACTGGTCTCGGTGGGTGTTTCCGTCTACTCTCCCAGACCTACTGTAATTGTATCCCCTTAGTTAGATCCTGCTGGGTTAGCGGTCAATTTACCGCTAACTCGCTAACTTGGCTTCGCGGTTGAAATGCTGCTGATCAGTGCACCGCCAACCCAAGTTAGCCAAGTTAGCAGACGTCTACAGACGTCGCTCGATCTAAAGGGGCCAGACAATGGCAGCGAAAGAGAGGGAGCTGTCCATTGCAGCTGTCTATGGCGGCGCAGTACTTCACGGTGGTGGCGGTGGAGGCGAAGAAGTCGGTCCAGATCTGCACAGGCAGTGAGCGACAGACAAAGTGGGCAGCCAGTTTCGCTTCATAGTAATTTTTGCGCTTGTACTGTACTCTGAAGTGTGGTGGGAAGTTGCAGGCGCATCATCACCAGTCTGGACGTGATGTTCCGCAGGGTGGGCAAGCGCTCCCTTCCCGTCATGGGCACCGTCGCACACGAGAACGCCCTCCTGAGATGGGCCGCCAGGGAACTCCACAGAGAAGAGGTGCGCTGCCGTCCGCCACTTGCTTCCTAGGCAGCTTCCCTTCCGCGGATGGGTAGTTGATGCGAGTACATACATAGATAGATGTGGTAGTCGCGCGAGAACCGTTTATAGCCCGTTGGGACTTCAAGTGGGTATCTACCGGGTCTTTCGAAACTCCAGGCCCCCCCTCCACAGCACGCTGTAGGAAAGGTAGATGGATGAAACTTGGAGATATCTTAGCCTAACGTGTTGACACCTCTGACACCAAATTTCAGCGTCCTAGACACATTCGTGCGCAAATGCGGGCTCAAAATCCAAAATTGGTCACGGTCGCTGGACCACGTGGAAGGAGGTGGTCCAGCACCACGAGCAGCAGGTGGGCCCTCGATTCAGATTCGGCCTGTGAAATTCAATTCGCTCGATCTCGCGCGCCGTAAGGATTACGATATTCATTCAAACGACATTCGAAAGCTTCATTTCTTGTGTTTATAATGGCAAAAGTCGCAGCGCAATAGCTGGTCAACAACCCGAGTTAGGGGTGTTACAAAGCAGAGGGTCTTGAGAAAAGGATCAATTTTGCATATCGAGCCCGCATTTGCGCACGAATGTGCCTAGGACGCTGAAATTTGGTGTCAGAGGTGTCAACACATTAGGCTAACACATCTCTAAGTTTCACCCTTCTAGCTTTCCCACAGCGTGCTGTGGAGGGGGGGCCTGGAGTTTCGAAAGGCCCGGTACATTGGTTGGTATTATTTAGCTGAGGGGGCTCTGCTTGCAGGCGGATGTGCCCATCGAGAGCTACCGCCTGGTGTTCTGGCGTCAGTCGCAGGTGGACGGCGACGCGGCAGTGTCCCGTTTCGCTGTCAACTCCCGCTCCGGCTACCTCTACCTCAGGCAGTTCTACCCCAACGCCTGGTTCGCCAAGACGACCGCCTGGAGCTCCGCCTACTTCGTCCTCAGGTTGATTGGTGTGGCGCTTGCTGTTTTTGACTACGTTTCTCTTCCGTACCGGATCTGCTTTCAGGGGCCAGAAACTGTACCAGTTCGCCGACTCGTCGTGCAAAGTCGGCGAGAGGATTTTTGACCTGCGGTGCGCTTCTCGATTCCGTTTCCACTTGACCAGTGGTCGGCCTTGAGTGTCTCTGACTGTTCACTGTTGTCCAGGACGCAGGTGAGCGGCTGTCGGGAGCTAGAGCTGGACGAGAAGCAGTGCTGCTTCGAGCTGCTGCTGGCCGACGCCGAGGGCGCCGGAAGGGCTGATTCAATCGGTTCCGTCCAGTTCTCCTGCCAGACGAAGCACGATCGCCAGCAGTGGATACAGGCGCTTCTCATTGGACTCTCGCTGGCGGTGAGAGAACGCGATACTGTCATAGAACCACTTCTCACGCTTTGGGCGCGCATGTGCGTCATCGTCACCATTCCATGCCCACTGTTATAGAGCGAGGTGGAGGCGGAGTGCGGCGAGTGGCTGAGCGGCCTGCTGCTGTTGACCAAGGACTTCCTGCTGATGGGCCAGGAGGGCAGTCTCAACCTGGCCTCTCTCGACGCCGAGCCCAACGTCGCTACACTGTCGTCGTCGTCTTCGCAGAGTCGCTTCTCCACCGGCTTCGTGCGCACTCTGGCGGTGCTGGCCCTCTACGACGTCCAGCAGATCACCACGCTGGCCGGCGACGACCGACACCTACTCCTGCTGGCGAGTTGACTCATACAAGCGCCGGCGTCTCTTTGCTTTGTTGCTATTGCTGGTGCTCTTCTCGTGCAGGAGATGCAGCCGAGCACGGAGCACGCCGGCTCCGTCTGGTGCTTCAACTTCCGGACGGCTCACGAGCTGGACCAGACTCGAGCCGCCCTCATCGACTTGGTGGGCACTTGTTCCCATCCGCTTCCACTCTCTTTCGTCTGCGTCTACTTTGCTGATTGAATTGCAGACGGACTGTCCGGTCTCCGACCTGACGACGTCCAGTCTGAACGAGGCTTCCTTCGAGGGCGGCGGCGACCTCTGGAAGGCCATTGAGGAGTGCCTTGACTGCGACGACCAGTGGAGACTCTGCCCCCAACTATGACTCACCCACACAGAAGCGGAGTTATGGAGTTATGCACTCTATCAGATGAACTTTTGCTCTCGGAGCCGACGAATAATTATAGAGCAGTTACGTGCCGAAACCGTGAGATTCACTTCAGCTGATCTGTTCGTCGCATAACTATCTAGCGTATACCGGTCCATTATTGTATGGGTTGGTGTGTGGTGCGGGTCTTGGCGCGCTTCCGCGAACGACGCTGCCTTCTTTGCTTCTTTCGGCTCTGTTCTCGTGTTCTCTTCCATCTCTTTGCGATGTGATACTATTGAAGGAATAAACTGTTCAGTTCAAACTTGCATTATATCCTGTGATCGATCACTCTGCCGTGCTCTGCTCGGCTATCATTTCCATTCGATAGCTTTGAGAGGCTTCCACCGTATCAATTGGCTCCTACAGAAGAAGCGCTTATACGGGAAGATGGCGTCGTCCACAGGCAACGGCAGCAGCAATTCCAAGAGTCTGGCCGGCTTCGTGCCCGTCACCGTCAGTCCCGCTATGAAGGCCGCCTTGCTGGCCCACGTGCGCAAGCAGCACCAACTTAAGAAGGAAGGTACGGTGGCATGTTTTCCTTTCGTGATTTGTAGTGCTAACCCAATCCGTCGACAGCCACTTTCTACTCCAGAGGCCGAATACAGCGCGGCGCTTCACAAGGAGCGCGTAGAGAGGGCCGAGCGTCAGAAGGCAGACAGTCAGACGCTGGAGCGCGTCAAGAAACAGGTGCGCCTCATCCGCCTACGTTTTCATATCGCATGTACCTCTGACGAACTTCCTCGTGCGGGCGATGTTCGCGCACCCACGGCCCACATGAATTAATCCTGAGCGATTCATTAGGTGGTGCTGACTGTACGTGCGTGCAAGTTCCATCTATCTGTGTCTTACAGTTGGGTGAGCTGAAGGGTCGAAGCGAGCTGCTGGCTCAAGAGCGTCACGATCTCTTCGAGCAGTTGAGGAAGGTCATCGCCCAGGAGGGCGAACACAAGAGGAGGGTGGAACTCGCCAAGCAACAGCACGCCAGGGAGGCCAGGTTGGGAGGGAGTTCCGCAAAAGCAGCGCAGTGTCTTCACTAGTGCTGGCTTCTTTTTATTTCCAGGGAAGTGCTGGATAAGATCGGCGGCGTGGGCGCCATGCATTCGGCCGTCATGGCCACCGGCGGTAACCCCTTTGTGGGCGGCATGACGACGACGGCTGGGGCGGCACATGGGGGCGGCAGGTCTGCCGCTACTGCCATGGTCCATCGACCACAGCAGCAGCAGCAGCAGACCATGGGGGGAGGCGTGAAGCGTCCCGGCTCGCCCATGTCGCCTAGGCTGACTGCCTCCGTGCTGACGTCGGCCGGGACAGCGCCAACGGTGGCCGCCGCTTCGTCGGCGACGTCGGTCGCAGTGCCACCGGCGAAGCAGCCCACGCTGCCCTACGCGCAGACTCGCGGTGAGGGGAGAGCACATGCCTCTTTTTTTCGGCTGTCTCCTGCGTCGGTTCCCGCCTCAGGATTATATGGCGGACCGTCCCATGCGGCAGAGGTGGCGGCGGCAACGTCCTCTGGTCTGGCGTCGTCCGCTCAGCCGAAACTGGCTTCCCCGGGCGCCTTGTTCACCTCGCTGCTACCTCCGCCGCCGCCCCCTCCTCCCACGACCGGCCTGCCTCCGCCGCCTCCGCCCAGGGCCGTTGCTCCCTTCCCCCCGTCCGATGGGCTGCAGTTGGCGCAACAGCAGTACCAGCATCAGCAGCAACAGCAGCAACAGAGATACAGAACACCTCAGGTTGGGCGCCATCCAACGTAAAGCCGCTTGTTTCGTCGCAAACTCTAGCCCCTCGTTCGTGCAATTATGACATATTTCAAACTACCGTAACTACTCGTTCGCCTATCCCTCAAACAAATTGCTTCCACGCTAGGTCGGGACGGCGCTTTTCCCGGGAGGACCCCCAGGCCGCCTGCACTGATGGAAAGGTAATAGAAATCTTTCGGTGGGGCGGCGTATGCCTTTTCTCAACGGCGAAATAACTACTTGTTGATTTACAGGCAGGTCGACCGCTGAGACGAAACTAACAAAGGTCAGTTGCGTGACAGGGGTGACATTTTGCTCGTTTCATGTTGATAATGCGCTTACTAGCTGGACGACTACTCGTGTACAGTAGTGTGCGCAAGGTTTCTCGCCGGCACATGCCAATGCTAATATATTTAGACAAGGAAACTGCGCGCTGAAAGAACCAGCGCGCAACGAAACTATGTACGCCAGTCTGCAATCGGTTTCTCTTTGAGATCGTCGCAGGGTGTTAGGGCAAGAAGAGAGCGGTGGGGACGTTTCGTCATTCTTGAACTGAACGCTTCGATCATTCGTCAACGACGACGGTGGGAACCGTACGTTTGCGCCGGCCGCTGCAGCCGAAGGAGGAGGAGTAGGAGCCCTTGCAGCAGTGGTGGGGGCGGCACTTCCTGGCGCAGAACCAGCGCAGCACCACGCGCTTGTAGGCATTGCGAATGTCGCGCGAGCAGGCGGCGTAGAGGACGGGGTTGAGGGCGGAGTTGGTGTAGCCCAGCCAGAACACGACGCCGAACAGCAGCGGCGAGATGCACGCCTGCGCCTCGCACTTCGGTATCACCTGAAGCGGCGTGGTAGCAAAAAACGAAGCGCGTACCCGGGTGTCCCATAAATCCAGACCCCCCCTCTACGGCAAGCTGTAGAAAACTCTCGGCGGTGAAACTTTCACAGATTGAAGTCCAAAGTCTTGGGACATCTGACACCAAATTTCAGCACTGTACGCAACTTCACTCGGGAATTCTGGCGCAAAACCCAAAGTTGGTCAATTTCTCAAGACTGGCCGTCTTCTGTCGGTCACAACTTTCGCTAGACTGCAGCTAATTTGGTGCGACTTGTACAGTTTTAGAGAAGACAAATTAGGCTTTCGAATGGTCTTAGAACGAAAATTGTAGCTTGTAGCACGCACGAGAAAGGTCGAAACAAAGTTCGTTTGCCGGCCCCAAAGCAGGGTGCAGTCAGCCCCTCCTCCTGCAGCAGGGCCTCCTCCACGACGGCCAGCGGCCATGACCAATCTTGGGTTTTGTGCCCGCAATTCCGCGAAAGTGTGTGTATGATGCCGAAATTTGGTGTCAGATGTCCCAAGACATTGGACTTCAATCTGTGTAAGTTTCATCGCGTAGAGTTTCCTACAACTTGCTGTAGAGGGGGGGTCTGGATTTATGGGACACCCGGTACACAATGGAACATACGCTAACGAAACCAGGCAAGTCGTCCGGGGGACGCAGTATACTCCACAAAGTTGAACTCCTACGCACGGTGACTCTTCTGCTGTTGTGGCCTCCTGACACTCCCAATCATAAAAGTAATGCCGAATTCGTGATCTACATCCCAGAATACCCCAGAATCAACATACAACACCCCTATCTTCCTACCGACTCCGGGAACCGAAATTCTGCACTTGGGGTACAGTAGCATACAAATTCGTCGTAGGTACGTTAAAACATCATCTATACACTGAACGGATGCGAAATTCGTAATCAGCGCCCCCGAAAACCCCGAAATCGAGCATAATATTGGCGAAGTCGACTCGACACCCAAAATTTCAAACCGACGCGGCAGGGATACTGTAGCTCTGCAGATTTTTCAAAAATACTTTTCTGGGCCAGATTTAAGCGCAGAATCGTTTGAAATCACTTTTGGAACGATTCGGCAACGCATTCGAGCGCTATAGACGCCGAAATGCGAAAATCGCAATTTTCGACCCCGGAGTCGAAAAAGTCGCAGTGTAAGAAAGTTTTTTGTGTTTCGCCCGTTTTTCTCCGTTCATGGCTCATTCGATAGAGGACATCTGGGAAGGAGCACCAAGAGTGGTCTCGCCGCTCTAGCTGCTACCTAGCTCGCACAGCAGCCCGTCAAAGTCGACCCGGGGCCAAAAATCACGATTTTTTCAAATTTGGCGCCAAAATGGGTCCCGCAGCGATCCAATTCTTTTTTTCCGTGTTCGGCACTATCGAGTACTACAACATATCAAAAGATAGTATATACCGTTATATGCAACTTTTTCGAGTTCTACCTTGTACTATGCCTTTTTCAGTACTTTGAAAAAATAAATTCTTGAATTTCCCGCCAACGGGGTCCCGGAGCGTGACCCCGTTTGGTGTCCACCCTGCCCACCCACTAGGCCTACCCAACGCAAAAGACCGTTTGCAAATCGGCCGCTGCACGCGCGAACACCATCCGTTAGAAATTACTGCGTTTCGCGCACAATCGCTATATACTCCACACTTTTTTGTGGAGTATAATTAAAACTTGCTAGTCGCGTAGGAGGCTCGCGGTATTCACCTGGAGAAGGTATACGGTAGCGAAGGGCAGCCAGCAGGCGATGAAGACGACGACCACGACGGCGACAGTTCGTGCCACTCGAGCCTCTGCCTTGTCGGTGGCACGGCGTCGTCCGTGTCTCGGCGGCATTGGCAGCGCTGGCTGGGCTCTGCTCAGGCTGCTGCGCTGGACGTTGAGACTTATTGAGCTTCCCTTGCTACTTCCCTGGAGCGCCGATGTCTTCTCTGGTGTGCCGGTGAAGAGGGAGCGGCTGTGCCTGCGCTGCGACTGCTTGGCCACGTCGCTGCGCCGTCGGCTATATTTCTTTGACACAATGGGTGTTGAGACGAGCGAGTGGGCTGTGGTGGCGGAGACGAGTGAGTTGGCTGCGGTCAATGTTCTGTGACGGCTATGGTGGCAGAACAGCTTGGGGTAGTTGTATCGCTGCTCTCTCAGAAGTTGCGAGAGGCCGGCCACCGCCACGCCATTGTTGTGCCGGGTCGAAACGCTACACTGCTGCTCGTGCTTGCCTCCTCCAACGTGGACACGCAACTCGACCTGTACGGAATCTTCTCGTATGTAATGCGGAGAAGCCAAGGTTGGCGATGTTGCTCGTACCTGGAAGTCCTTGCAGACGATTTCCTCGGCACTGGGAACCATGCAGGAGCTGCCGCTGCGCGAGGAGCGCGAGACCTTGGTGGATGCGATGTTTAGGCCGGCGCGTCTGGCGTGGCGATAGATGCCGACATTGAGAGCCACCATCATGACCATTGGGATGGCGAAGGAGCCCAGCCACGAGTAGACCACGTAGAGGGAGTCGTTGTTCATGGGCGTGCAGTCGCAGCCGAGGCGTAGACGCAGGGTGTCCAACTGCTCCTCGGGAGACGCCCACTGGACCCATCTGGCACTGATGTTGCTGCCTCGGATGTCTGGAAGGGTGAAGTTCCCCAGCGCAGATCCATCGGCAGGCCCGCCGATGAAGAAGGAGATGACCAGAGGCGGCAGGCAGATCAGGAAAGCCACAATCCAAGCTAGCGATACGAGGAAAGGGCCCAGTTGCGCCGACGACACCTGTATGTACGTAGAGGTACACAGTGTGCGTGACGGCATTAGAAGCTATGTAGCAGTAGCAGCAGTGACCAACCAACCAGTCTGTATCGCAGGGGCCTGGTGACGGCCATGTAGCGGTCGAAGGAGATGGCCACGAGGTTGTAGATGCTGGCGGTGCAGAGCCAGACGTCGACGGCCAGCCAGACCTGGCAGAGGAGCTGGCCGTAGGGCCAGACCATGTGGAGCAGCGCCTGGGAGATGGAGAAGGGCAGGACGAAGAGACCGAGCAGCAGGTCGCTGACGGCCAACGACGTGATCAGGTAGTTGGTCGTCGTGTGCAGCTGCCGGTGCGACACCACCGCCGCCACTACCAGACCGTTCCCAAGCACCACCAGCGCGTTGATCGAGACCAGCAGCAGAGCCTGAGGAGGAGGGGGCACAACTAGAATAGGGATTGACATGAATTTTTCGTTTTAGACGGCTCATCCAATTGTCTATGTTCGTATGTGGTACTGTACGAGACCAACCTCGACGCCCAACATCAAAGAAGCGTTCCTATTAAAGACCTAAAGGGCGACACGCCCTGGGTACCACCGCTGCAGTAGCTACTAGCTGTACCATACATACCTTGGTTCCGAGGGCGAGAGTCGGCTGCTCCAAGTGTCGGATGAGGGCCCAACAAGTCCTTTGCTCGTGGGAAATGTTGGCCGCCATCCCTTCGCCTTTCAAAAACAGTTCCAGATTCGTGGGCGAAGACGCACCACTGAAATAGGCCGTTGTCATCGTCGAGAGATATGTATATAGTGGTCGCGAGGAGATGCAGCGTTCAGGGAGATGGGCCGACATCTCTAACCGATGCTTTGAACCTATCCAATCAAGTCAGAACGCGCACTTAGACGTACCTATTATGTACATACATTGTACATACGTACCGTGCAATGCAAGTACATACTTATCTGCGCATCGCTGCCCATCAAAGGTAGGATTATACGCAGGCTTGTCTTCTCTCCACATGCTACAGGTGGAGAGAACCCTCACAGTATGGTAAAGAAAACACCATATTAGCCGGGACAAATTACGTCCAACGGTCAGCTCCCCAGAAGCCAAGTCACCATATTCTTGCGTATGCTGGGTGCCAATGTGAAGTTACTCTCCAGTGCTAC